>JAPCYS010004034.1:0-119364 GCA_028641055.1 Alopecurus myosuroides
TCTGCACTTGGAGGCCCAACACTGTCTACAAGAATAGAAGCGTGCGTAGACATCATCGAGCAATCATCTTCAATGGAAGAACACGTCAACCCAAAGGTAATCACTATTCCCATATACTACTTTCTCTGATCTACTACCGTACATTTACAGAAACACATGTTCATGTACACAGAGCTTCAAGATATCAGACCAAGATCGAAAAGTGGAACTCCGATCAGTAGCAACATGCTCGTGCTGTCATACTCTCCGACGAGAACAGGAAACAAAAAACCTATGGAGCAGCCCTCAAGCAGCAGCTCTAGGAGAAAAAAGCGTGGTGCAAGCCATAGTACGAAGCCAATGTCAGGGCTTGAGAGAACTCGTGTCACAACATCAAATTTATCAAGTAGCGGAGGTAACACTATGTTCCATCTAGGTCAGAGCTACAATCCTGCTCGCACTATTCATCGTGAACTGTCGACGGCCGAACGTAGCATGGTTCTCCCGCTGTTTTCTGAGTCCAAAAGAGGTAGCATGATGCCACCTCTTCTGCCAGAGTTTACTGCAGCAGCCGCCACACCACAACTGCCAGGCTTTCATGGACCAACACGGACGCCGTTCAGTGGAATGACCTGGTTACTCCCAACACCGCCATCAAGCGAGGCGGCCTGGACAAATCTACCATCGATACTCTGTTCCTATATAACTGGCCCTGCCCTTTCCTTCTCTACTCTGTTTTTTCATTTTGGAGTTGGGTGGTGTGTGCTACTTTGCTTTTCATTTTGTATACACTAGAGGTGTTCGATGAAATTCCCGAGCTAACTAGTTTCTTTGATCTCCTCTGTTTTTCACCATCGAGCTCGATTCTTGGTGTCGCCTCTTCTATTGGAGTGTTCCAAGAAGTTAGTAGCCAAACCTAAGTACTAATTTTGGCATCATGGTTTCCTTTGATATACTTATACAACAATGTAGATGCCACGACAATGGATGTACCATTCTGACCGACGCTCTGGCGAGTTCATTAATGGCATGAAAGATTTCCTCCGTGTCGCTGATGCGAACAAGAAGAATGGTATTGTATTCTGCCCATGTAGTGTCTGTAAGAATCATAATGATTACTCTGACTCAAAGATCCTTCACATCTACTTGTTTCCGTTCGGTTTCATGCCCAGATATAATTGTTGGACCAAACACGGTGAGAGAAGGGTTATAATGGAAGAGAATGTAGAAGAAGAGGATGATGACAACTACCCCTTGAATACGGTGATACTTTCATGGCGGAAGCTGAAGGGGAAGCTGAAGAAGAGGCACATGATGAGCCTGTTGATGATCTTGGTCGGACCATTCTAATGCACGAAGAGACTGTGATAGTGAAAAGGAGAGGGAGAAGTTGGATCACATGTTAGAGGATCACGAAAAGTTGTTATGCCCAACTTGTGAAAATGGTCTGAAAACGCTGGATAGCACATTAGAATTGCCGCAATGGAAGCCAGAGTCCGGTTTATCTGATAAGAGTTTTGAAAAGTTGCTGAAATTTTTGAAGAATATGCTTCCAAAGGACAATGAATTGCCCGCCACTACGTACGAAGCAAAGAAGGTTGTCTGTCTTCTAGGTTTAGAGGTTCAGAAGATACACGCATGCCCAAATGAGTGCATCCTATACCGCGGTCCGGAGTACGAATATTTGAATGCATGCCCGGTATGCACTATGTTGCGGTATAAGATCAGACGAGATGACCCTGTTGATGTTGAGGACGATCTTACTCGGAAGAGGGTTCCTGCCAACATGATGTGGTATGCTACTATAATACCACGGTTGAAACGTTTGTTTGAAATTACAAATTAAACACAATTTGAAATAGAAATCAAATGGATAACAAAACAAAGAAATAACATAAATCCCGCCGCGGCAAAGAACGCTAAAAACTCTGCCGCGGCAGGCACCTTTTAGTCCCGGGTCATGTTACGGCCCGGGACTAAAGGTCCTCCATCCCCCGCAGTGGGCGCGGCCACGTCGAGGCCCTTTAGTTCTGGTTCATGAGCCACCGGGACTATAAGGGGGGGGGGGCTCTAGTCCGGATTGGCTTGTCCCGAATTGATATCCGGGACTAGAGGCCAGTTTTCTACTAGTTTGTGCAACACCCATCCAACCCCATCGAGACGTCAAACATGCAGCAGTCGTCGCCAGCGGTCATGGTGCCATGCATCGTGCAACGTCCATCAAACATCAGCGGAGCGTGCAACATGCCGCACCCATCCAATCTCGCCAGGGCACCCATCGCACGCCCACACCACCAGGATTCCCCGTGCCGTCCATGGCGCACCCCCTCTCACGTGCGCTCGCCGGTCCGTCCACCACGCACCCACTGTCACCTGCGCTCGCAGGGGCGCCACTGTCACCCGGCCTCGCCGGGGCGTCCACCGCGCACCCCTGTCCTCCACCGCCTACCCTGTCACGCGGCCTCGCCGGGTCCTCCACCGCCCACCCCATGTCACCCGGCCTCGCCGGGTCGTCCATGACATAACACTCACCGATACATTCTACCCCGCCACCGTTCGCACCACCTCCGCTCCATGGTACTACTGCACCCAGTTTAAATTTTCGTCCACCACCAATCGGTCCTAACGACATATTGCTATGGGAAATACAAACTCCACAAGTACTAAATTTTCTTTAGTTCATAACATCACACCGAACTCAAATAATTCTTATATACAAGAACGCATCCTCGTGTATATTTCGAGAAGTGCATTGTTGAAAATACTTGCTGACAGGGAGAACCTAACTCTGTACACTATGGAATCTGCACCCACCTCATCTGGAAAATACATATGTTGGATCATCATGGACCTACCTCCACATCCACATAGGCTAGATGCAGACAGAGAACAACGTTTATTCCATGGAGATACCTGCCTCACTCCAGCAGAGGCACAAGAAAGTGCTGCTCTGGCAGTCCTTCAGTTTCTTGCCATCAACTACTCCCTCCGTCTCAAATTAAGTGTCATAAAGTTTGACAAAAGTGGATGTATATTGAGACAGATGGAGTACAATATTGTGCTCGATGATTTCAAGTTCTTTCGAGTAGCAACTCTACAGCAGCAACTACGTAATGCCAAGAATCAGAAGATCAGGCAAGATGGCACCTGAGGCATACTACAACGATTCTGACACCACACCCGAAGAATCAGCTGTGTGCTCTAAGGAAAACTTGCTATAGGGCACCCAATTTACTGAACCTGCATATTCACAATCCGGAAAACCTGACTCCGAACCTAGAAGACACCAAGTATTTCAACCAACAGATCCTAATGACATCCTTGCATATGATCTGAGTAACATCATAAGCGCGAGCGTAAGGGAGCTCCAAGTGCTGTGATCAACAAAATACACAGAGAGAAAAGCATCAGTCTCTGGCGAGGAAGAATTCATCAGCTTCAGTAGGCAGTATACTACATACTTTTGCACTGTGAATTAGTTTGTGTTGCAGACTTTAAGGTAACTTAGATGCACCGGACCTGACAGTTGTAGTATCCGAGTAGAATAAAATCAAGTTATGTAATATATGCAAGATAGTGTGTAGCACGATGTAGCAGCAGCACTGAAAAACTGAAACTATATTGTATGGTGTACCACGATGTAACAACCCAAGAAACTACCTGAAGTTATATAAATAGTGTGTATGGTTGTACTGTAAACTTCGTCTATGAACAATGCAGATACAAATACATGATTAGTATGTTCAACAAAACCAAATGCTTTCTTTTACAAGATATGATCTGTTAAACATACTATGTAAGTCCTCTACGTACAGGTACAGTATAGTATACCGCCCTGTACGTAGGCCCATTGTAATCGCCACCAGGGTCTTTTTCCTGCTATATAACATGTACCCCGGACCTCCAACGAGGTCACGGTTTCCGCCTAGCACTTTGACATGGTATCAGAGCTAATGCCCTGAAACCCTAGCCGCCACGATCAACCTCAGATCGGAAAACCCTACAAACCAAAAACCTACGATCCTAGATTGGAAGCCTACGATCTCTTGATCGGAAACCTTGCAAAACCCTCACCACGATCACTCTTGATCGGAAGCAATACCCACAACCAATCCCTACGATCATCTTGATCGGAAGCCTATACACCTATACACCAGAAAACCAGAACCAAAACCCACGATCGTCTCCTAGATCGGAAAACCAAGCATGTCAACCTCCGGATCGTCACCGCCGCTCATCACCGCCCTGGGAAACCCCCCGTCCGAGAAGCTTACCAGGTCCAACTTCCTGTTTTGGAAGACCTTGGTGATGCCAGCGCTTAGGGGTGCGCAGGTGCTCGGCCTGCTCGATGGCACTGAAACCACACCTGCGATGTTCATCGAGGTGGAAGACGCAGAAAAGACCAAGACCCAGACCCTGAATCCGGCGTACACCACGTGGCTGACGCGCGATCAAGCGGTCCTCAGCTGGCTGCTTCAAACGCTGTCTCCCAGATCATCCCACACATCGTCGGGCTCGACACCACCGCCGCGGTCTGGGCTGTGATCACCACCATGTTCAGTACGGGCTCCCGTACCAAGATCAACTAGCTATGCGCCGCGCTCAATGGAACAAAGAAGCTGGATCTTGGCGCCGCGGAGTATTTCGCGCGGATGAAGACGTTCGCCTCCGAGCTT
The DNA here is from genome assembly GCA_028641055.1 of Alopecurus myosuroides. Lineage (NCBI taxonomy): Eukaryota > Viridiplantae > Streptophyta > Magnoliopsida > Poales > Poaceae > Alopecurus > Alopecurus myosuroides. Next base: position 4,656 of record JAPCYS010004034.1, read on the forward strand.
GCTGCGATGGGGAAACCCGTCGAGGAAGATGAGATGGTGGGGTACATCACCAACGGCCTTGACCATACCTACAACTCCGTCGCGGCAGCCGTCAACAGCAACAATGTGGTCACACTCGACGATCTTCATGCTCAAATCACCGCGCATGATCTGCGCCAAGAGATGCTATCTGGCGCGGGTCAGGGAGGACACGGCTTCGTCTCCTCTGCCAACGCCTCCTACCGCCAAGGGGGAGGTGGAAAATACTACCGTGACGGCGGACGCGGCGGCGGCGGACGTCAGGAGGATTATCGCGGCTACCCTAGCCGAGAGGAGCATCGCGGCTACCCTAGCCGAGAGCGCTCACCAGAGCGTGGTGACCGCGGCGGTGACCGCGATCACCGCGGGCGCGGTGACTACCGCGATGCCGAGCACGGGCGCGGTGACTCTCGCGATGCGCGTCATCAGGAGGATGGCCGCCGTGAGTGGACCCGCAAGGATGACCAAGGGCGCTGGGAAGATCGCCGCAGGAATGATGCTCGCCGTGAAGATGATGATGATCGCCGCGATGGTGGTGACCACCGCCGTCGCCGCAAGGGGCATGGGCGTGCTCCGACCCCGTACGTAAACATGACTTGCCAAATTTGTAAGATCCATGGTCATTCAGCTGTAGATTGCTGGTGGCGCCGCAAAGATGATGATGAAGATGAGGGGGGTCGAGACCGAGAGCCAAAGAAGGGTGCTAACATTGCCTCTTTGTTGGGGGGTTACCCCCGAATAGGGTAAAGACAGGTGGTAAAGGCCGCTTACAGAAGAGAGGTTTGGCCGAGTAGCCGACTACCGGGTACTCGCTACCCGGTCGACTGCTACCCGGTCTCACCTCAAGATGATCAGAAGGAGATATCAATCAGTTTCTACCATGTCGAGTAGAAGGTTTGGCCCGAGTACAATTGGCGGGAACCTTTGGCGGGAAACTACTCGGGCAGGAAGTCAAAGGAGCCGTTCTGACACAGGATCCCGCGTATCCTGGGTCCGTACTTGGCAGCATTCGAACTACTGTTCACGTGGGGACGGTCTGTCTGACAGTGACAGCGTGGAAGCAGTCGGTGGCAGGATAAGGGGGACCTACTCTGTGACTAGGTACAGTGATACCAGTCTGTCCCCTAGTTTTGCCCAACGACTTTACAGAAGCAGCCAAGACCAACGACCAAAGCTGTCAGCGGGTACTCGGAGAAAGGACAGTGTGGACACTATGTCGACACTTGTCTAGGATTTGGACGTATCCGGCTGGGCACCATGTATATAAGGTGCCCCGCCGCCTCCTGCGAGAGGTAGAGGAATGCTCATATGCTCCCATAGTGCCTCACTAGAAACCCTAGAAACCCTAAGTCCTTGACCTAGCTCTACTCGGAGAGGGGCAAGGGGCTACTCGGTAGCGTTACCATTTGTACTGTTGTGGCTACTCGGTGAGACACCGTAATACATAGGGAAAGGCAGGAGTAGGGGTTTTACCTCCTCACGAGGGCCCTGAAACCTGGGTACATCGTGTTGTTTGTGTTGTGTGGATCTTACCTCACGCGGCTACTCGTCGCGTGATCCCTCCCCGGACACCTCCAGCGTCCATCGTCCCCACATCTTTAGCCATCCCATGGCATCTGCCGTGACACCACCACGACAGTTGGCGCCCACCGTGGGGCAACCAGCGGCGCTGGCTGGAGTTTCTGTTCGGACGGGATCTTCATCTGCAGAGCGCGTAGTTTGTGCCTTGTCCACAGATTCGGCTCCTTCGACTTCGTCACCGACAACGCCGGCTGTTTCGGCGGCAAGGCCATGCCGGAGGGCGGCTCGGTGATCTCCTTCGGCTCGCATCTCGTCTACGTCGCCACCGTCGCCAACGACGCCTACCCCGAGCGGTGCACGACGCGGAGGATCCTCCCGCGGTTGTTGCTGCTCGCGGAAGGCCTGCATGCAGTTCTGCGTGCTGCGCTGAGGTGATGGTGACGGGCGTGGCGGCCAACGTTGGCGCAGCTGCTACTGGCGCTGCGGCCGTCGTCGAGGAGGTTGACGACCCGCGGGTGGCAGGACTCACCGGCCCTACGAGAAGGAGAGCAACCTGCCGCCTTCCACGTCTACGGTCATCCCCGTCTGCAGCGCGAACCGGCATGCCCACTCCCACCGACGTCGAGCTCCTAGCCGTAAGGGAGCAGCTCGAGCGGCAACGCCAGGAGCTGCTCGCCGAGCAGGCGGAGTTGGAGAAGATCAGGCTTGAGCTGAGTCTAGACCAGCTCGAGTACAACAAGGCTCACGGCTTCACGCCGGTTGCCAGGAGGCCGCAGGGTAGGCGCTACCCGGCGCAACCTGGGCGCCGAGATGGCCACTGTTGCGGAGGAGCCCGCGCAGTCCGCCACCGCGAACACCTTCACAAGGCCAAGGTACAGCACGCCCGCCAAGACGCTGCGGCTGCGGAGGCTGTGGCTGCCGAGTTGCCGCGCCTAGAGGGAGAGGCGCGTCGCAGGCAGCAGGAAAGGCTTGGCGAGTTGGTACTGGAGGCCGCCAGGCAGAACGAGGAGTTCCGGAAGGCCAACCCGGGAGCTGGAGCTTCGCAGGTGGTTCACTCGCACGCGGCAAGATCTAACGATCAAGCCTCATCTCCGCATCCTAGCCGCGAGAAGAGCCGCAGCGGGCGTACGGGAAGAGACAGGCAAATGCAGGTGTATGACCCGGCTGCTGCCGCGAAACAGGTTGCTGTGCCGCAGCAGCCCGGGCAGGAACACAACGCTGCAAGAGCAGGCTCTCAAGCCCATCAAGCTCAAAGCCGTGTCCGAGAAGCCGCACGCCCGGGTACTTCTCGGCAACCCGCAGCTCCGCCTACTCGGCAGAGGCAGCAGCCGCGCCCGGTGGCACAGTCGCCAGCCCGGTGGAGCAGCCTGCTGCTATGCAGGTGGATAGGTATGATGATGGCTACTCGGCTATGGAGATGGCTGGTTATGACATCCATGACCGCGTGGGTGAGCGCGTGTTTGGCGCCTGGAGATGCAAGGCACCAGCTGGACCGTATCAGCTTGTCGGCGCGGCTTGAGAGCACGGGTCCTCCTGGCCCCGAGTGCTTTGGCCCGCGCATCATGAACGAGCCGTCCGTGAAGGGCTTCCAGCTCGCGAGAGGCACCAAGCTACAATGGTAGCACCAAGCCTGAAGATTGGCTCAACGACTACGTCACCGCGGTCCATATCGCGAACGGCAACAGGAGATGGGCGGTGCGCTATGTGCCGCAGATGCTAGAGGGTCCAGCTCGCACTTGGCTCAACAACCTGCCCAAGAACAGCATTAACTGCTGGCTGGACTTCTCGGATGCCTTCATCAGCAACTTCACCAGCACCTACAAGAGGCCGAATAGGCCACAGCAGTTGTCGGCTTGCCGGCAGCGAGAAGACGAGACGGACCGCGAGTACCTTACTCGGTGGAGCACCTTGAGGAACACCTGTGAGGGTGTGAATGAAGCGCAGGCCATCACTTGGTTTGCGCAGGGTTGCCGACATGGCAGCATGCTGTGGCAGAGATTGCAGAGGGAAATGCCCAACACCCTGGCCGAGACCATCAAGATTGCGGATCAGTACGCACTCGGTGATCCTACTCAGCCACTGATGGATTCCTCTGAGCCGAGAAGAAACTTCAACAGCAACAAGCGCAACGAGTTCCGCAACAAGCGCCGAGTAGATACTCGGTATGATCCCGAGGAGGTGAATGCAGTGAATGTTGGAGGCAGTGGTGGCCAAAGGCAGAAACCTGGGAGCCTACGGGCAGAACCAGAACCAGGGCCAAGGCAACAAGAAACCGTTCCGCACTGCGCAGCCGAGTAGCGGGAACTCCGAGCAGCCGAAGAAGTTTGTCTTCGATGACATGAAGGATGGTCCATGCAGCTTCCACACTCATCACCCCTCAAGGCCTGCGAACCACACTACTCGGCAATGCGAATGGTGGGATGTGATCAAGAGTGATGGCTTGCCTCCTCCACCTCCTCTGCCAGCCGCGAATGCCACTGTTCAGCCTACTCGGGCACCCGCAGCTCGGCCGCCAGTCTATCCGAGAAGAGAGAACGTGAACCAGGTGGCTTTAGGAGCCAACCAGAACTTCAACAACGAGAGGTACCGCAACAACAACAACAACTACAACCGCAACAACAACAACAGAGGCAACAACAACTATCAGGGCAACAACAATGGCAACAACGGCAACAATGGGGGCAATGGCCCTAACCAGTACCAAGAGCACCATGAGAGCTATATGATCTTCACTTCCGAGGCAGTCGACAAGCAGTCACAGCATAGGCGGGCCATGGAGGTCAATGCAGTGATTCCGGCTGTCCCTCACTACATGTACTGGTGCGACCAGGAGATCAGGTGGACTCGGGCGGATCACCCAAGGTGATGCCCAATCCGGGTGCCTATGCCTTGGTGCTGGATCCCACCTTCTTGGGCCCCGAGAAGAACGTGAGGTTCAGCAAGGTGCTGATCGACAACGGCAGCAGCATCAACATTGTGTACAAGGACACACTCGAGAAGCTTGGCCTGGCCGAGAACATGATGCTGCCCAGCAAGACCACTTTCCATGGCATTGTACCCGGGATCTCATGCAACCCGATTGGCCGAGTGTGGATTGATGTGCTATTCGGTACTCGGGAGAACTGCCGCACAGAGCGCCTGCAGTTTGAGGTGGTGGATCATCAGAGTCCCTATCACGCTCTACTCGGCAGGCCTGCTCTGAGCAAGTTCATGGCCTCTACCCATGTAGCTTACCTGAAGATGAAGATCCCCGGGCCCAATGGCATCATCACCATCTCGGGAGATTACAAGAAGTCCATGGAGTGTGCCTCTGCTAGCTCTCAGCTGGCGGAATCGATGGTGATTGCTGCCGAGAAGAAAAAGATGTACGAGGTGGTGGCCATGGCTCAGTCCGCACAAGCTGGCGCACAAGGCGTGCCGAGTACTCAGCATGGTACTGCTTTCCAAGCTGCCAAGGAGACCAAGACAGTCCAGGTTGACCCCGAGTTCCCGGAGCGCGTGGCCATCATTGGTGCCGGCTGGCCGAGAAATAGGAAAGCGCGCTCATCCACTTCCTCCGTGAGAATCGGGACGTGTTCGCCTGGACCAATGAAGATCTACCAGGAGTCCCGAGGGATTGGTTGAGCACTCTTTGCATGTGCGTCCTGACGCAAAGCCCGTGAAGCAGGCCTTGCGCCGTTTCGGGACGAGAGAAGGAAGGCCATCGGTGATCAAATCACCAAGCTGCTGATCAGTAACTTCATCATGGAGGTGCTGCACCCGGACTGGTTAGCCAACCCGGTCATGGTCGAGAAGAAAAAGGAAGATCCCAAGGCTGCCACTGCATGGCGCATGTGCGTCGACTACACCGACTTGAACAAGGCATGCCCCCAAGGATCCTTTCCCGCTACCTCGCATCGACCAGGTGATCGATTCCACTGCCGGCTGTGAACTGTTGTCTTTCATAGATGCCTACTCTGGTTCCACCAGATTGCACTCAATCCTGCTGATCAAATAAAGACTGCTTTCATTACCCCGTACGGGCTTATTGCTATCGTGTCATGTGTTTTGGCCTGAATGCGGGTGCAACCTATCAGAGATGCATGCAGAAATGCTTGCACGACCAACTCGGCAAGAATGTGCAGGTGTACGTAGATGACATTGTCATCAAAACGAATAAAACACATACTCTGCTTGCCGACTTGGAGGAAACCTTTGCTAACCTACGCAGGTACAAAATGAAACTGAATCCGAGTAAGTGCACCTTTGGTGTACCAGCTGGAAAGCTACTCGGTTCCTGGTTTCTAGTCGGGGCATTGAAGCCAATCCGTCTAAGATAAAAGCTATTGAAAGCATGTCTTTGCCGAGATCATTGAAGGATGTGCAGAAGTTCACGGGTTGTCTGGCATCACTGAGCCGTTTTCTGGGCCGAATGGGCGAGAAGGCTCTGCCTCTGTACCAGCTGATGAAGAAGAGCGACAAGTTTGTCTGGACTCCGCAAGCGGATGTAGCATTCAATGAGCTGAAAGCAATGTTGGCTAGCGCTCCTGTCTTGGCTAGTCCGCTACCCAAGGAGCCTATGCTGCTATACATTGCCGCGACTAACCGAGTAGTCAGCGTGGTGATAGTGGTGGAGCGAGAAGAAGAAGGCAAGAGTGTGCAGCGCCCTGTGTACTATTTGAGTGAGGTGTTGTCGAGCTCCAAGCAGAACTACCCGCATTACCAGAAAATGACCTATGGTGTGTACCTGGGCGCCAGGAAGCTGAAGCATTATTTCCAGGAGCATCCCATCACTGTCGTGAGCTCAGCTCCCATCTCGGACATCATGGGTAACAAGGAGGCGAGTGGCAGAGTAGCCAAGTGGGCGATCGAGCTAGCCGCGTACGCTCCCGCGTATACGAGAAGAGAAGCAATCAAGTCTCAGGTACTGGCGGAATTTCTTGTCGACTGGGCCGAGATGCAGTATGAACCTCCTGCTCCAGTTTCCAACTATTGGAAGATGCACTTTGATGGCTCAAAGGTGAAAGAAGGCCTTGGTGCTGGCGTTGTGCTTACATCACCCAAGCGGGATCAGCTCAAGTATGTGTTGCAGATCCATTTCAAGGCATCCAACAATGTAGCCGAGTACGAGGCAGTTGTGCATGGTTTGCGAGTAGCAAAGGAGGTTGGCGTGCAGCGCATTATCTGTTATGGCGACTCAGATCTGGTGGTGCAGCAAGTCTCGGGTACCTGGGATGCCTTGGATGCCAACATGGCGTCGTATCGTTTCCTGGTGCAGTCAATGACTGGGTTTTCGAAGGCTGTGAGTTCCAGCACATTCACCGAGCAGAAAACGAAGCAGCAGATGAGCTGTCCAAGTTGGGATCTTCTCGGCAGTCCATCCCGGCAGGGATTGCCTTGGAGCATTTGAGGAAGCCATCCATCAAGCCTTCCCCAACTCGGAACCATCTTTGTCCCTTCTCTGCCAAGTGAGGAATCTGACCCAATGGAGATTGACTGGGAGAGTGCTGCAGGGAACCCGGGACTGCCGTCCTATACCGGGGACTGCCGCTCTCTACTCGGGGACTGCCGCTCCCTACTCGAGGACTGCCGTTCCCTACTCGGGGACTGCCGCTCCCTACCCGAGACTGCCGTTCCCTACTCGGGGACTGCCGTTCCCTACCCGGGGACTGCCATTCCCTACTCGGGGACTGCCGTACCCGGGACTGCCACTCCACCCGGGGACTGCCATTCCTTACTCGGGGACTGCCGCCCTCAACCCTGAAGCTGTTGCATTCATTGAAGAAGTTCTCGCCAATCGATCTGGGCGCAGAGAAGCGCTCCTACTCCTCCTGTGCAACCACCAGAGCCTGTCCCAATGGAAATGGACGAACCAGTGTTTCCCGTGCGGGAGACACCGAGTTGGGCAATGCCCATATTATCTTTCTAAGGGACGGCACTTTACCTGAAGATGAGGTGACTGCGAGGCAGATTCAGAGAAGATCCAAGGGCTACGCCTTAGTCCGAGATGTGCTGCATAAGAGAAGTGCCACTGGTGTGCTGCAACGCTGTGTAAGCCCAGAGGAAGGAGAAGAAATCCTGGTGGAGATACATCAAGGAGAGTGTGGGCATCACGCCTCTTCTCGGGCTTTAGTCAAGAAAGCTTTTCGGCATGGCTTCTACTGGCTCACTGCATTGCAGCAAGCTGAGGACATTGTGAGGAAGTGCGCCGGCTGCCAGATGTTCGCAAGTAAGATTCACGTGCCAGCATCCGAGTTGAAAACAATTCCTATCACATGGCCGTTGCTGTTTGGTGCTTGGATATGGTTGGTCCTTTCAAGCCGGCTAAGGGCAATATGACACATATCTTGGTCATGGTGGACAAGTTCACCAAGTGATCGAGGTGAAGCCTATTCGGAAGTGCGATGGAGTCACAGCTGTGAAGTTTGTGAAAGATGTGATCATGAGATATGGCTACCCGCACAGTATCATCACCGACAACGGCACCAACTTTGCAGAGGGGGCAATGGTGCGATTTTGCAGAGATAAGCATATCCGACTAGACGTTGCGTCAGTCGCGCACCCCTGCCTCCAATGGGCAAGTTGAAAGAGCAAACGGGATGGTACTGGCAGGCATCAAGCCGAGGCTGATTGAGCCACTGCTGAAAACACCTGGGTGTTGGCTAGAAGAGTTTGCCAGCGGTGTTGTGGAGTCTAAGGACTACCCCTAACCGATCAACCGGCTACACGCCATTCTTCTTGGTATACGGGCTGACGTGTTGCCAATAGACTTAGAGCATGACTCCCCCCGAGTAGCCCTCTACACTGAGGTGGAGGCGAGAGAAGCTCGAGAAGACGACGTTGACCTGCTTGAAGAAGCAAGAGAGCTGACTCTGTCACGTTCGGCTATCTACCAGCAAAACCTGCGGCGCTATCATAGCCGAAAGGTGAACCCAAGGGTTTTCCGAGAAGGAGACATGGTCCTTAGGCTTGTGCAGCGCACAGCCGGGATGCACAAGCTGTCTCCTCCATGGGAAGGGCCTTTCATTGTCAGCAAAGCGCTGCACAATGACGCGTCTTGTAGATGCGCCCATCGCAGGCGAACAGGGCAGATAAAGCTGGAGAGGAAACCAAGCGTCCCTGGAATATAGCTCTACTTCGTCGTTTTCATTCGTAAGCAAAGATGTGTATGTACCCTTTCATCCGAGTTGAAATTCTACTCTGCAATCTAAAATTGTTCTCGGGGACTGCCCTCGTCCAAAATTGCTCTAAGTTTTTTCGGCTCGTTCCTTTGTCTATTCGGTTGCTTCACTTCAGAACTCAAAAGTGCATTGAGTACTGTGTTTAAACCTATATGCCAACTCTTCGACTTTGCTGCTGTCCGAAACCCGGCTTCATGGCAAGCAAGAGAACAAGCAAAAGGTCAATGAGCACACGAAAATCACTAAGGAAGAAAAAGTGCAGGAACCGAGTAGATTGTCGGTTACTTTTGTTCCTCGTTTTCGTCTTCTCGGTTAAGTGGGCTGCGTTATCATGATTGTTTTCTAGCGGCTAAGTATTTGCAGCCTTGTTCTTTGATTCTTGTGACTCGAATACCAAACAAGCGACAAGTCGCAGGTAGAGCAGAGATGAAAAGACAGGTGAATAAGAAAGCTACTCGGGGACTCGCATGGGAACACAGCTCGGCATTGAGCCACTGTCGTTCAAATTGATTAATGTCAACGTAAACTGAGTGGGCATAAAAACTGGGTAGCGAGCGAAAACAAATATTGTTTGATACATATGCTCCCGGCACCCGGGGATCTGATAAATGTTCAAGTTAAAAAAAGTTGCAGGTGGCCTCAGGTTGAGGAGGCAAGGTTCTCGGCGCTGGCATGGGCAGTTGTTTCCTCGACGACTGTCTTGGTAGCAGTTTCTTCGGCGGTGGTTTTCTCGGCAGCTTCTTCGTTGTTGGTGGCGTCCGTTTCCGTCTGCACGGCGGCGGACTCCTCCATCTCAACATCATCCTGGGTGGCCGTCTGCTCGGATGTAGCTGTGGCCACCGAGATGGGGCCTGGAGCCGAAGAGGAGCCAGCGGTGTGGCTAGGAGGTGGCACCGTGTCGTCAAGAGCAGCACCCGAGGAGGTGCCGAAGTTGAGTGGCTCGCTGTCGATGTGGGCATGCTCCTCCTCATCGCTACCCGAGACGGCGGCGCTCTTCCCCTTCCCGGCCTTGCTCCTGGGAGATGCGAAGTATTCGTCCATGTCCTCCTCGTCGTCCTCGTCGTCCTCCACATCGGCTTCCTCCTCGTCTTCATAATCAGTGTCCGGCTCGGGGGGCCGTCGATGTAGACCTCCGTCTCGGCACACTCGGCAACTTCATAAGCGATCTGCTTGCGCAAGGCCACGCTAGCGGCATCATTCTCCCACTTGGAGTTATTACGCTTCCCGCGGATGCGCTGCATGTCAAGGTTCTCATACCAAGACGCCATGCAGAGAAGCATCACATCTGCACCGGCACGGGCTGCAGAGGCTCGCCACTTCTTCAGCTCGGCCTTCGCTTCCTCCAGCTTGTGGGCGAGATCCCGCATCTTTCTTGGCTGGGGGTCATGAGGCCAGAACAACCTGTGGAGCTCAAAGCCCACGTGCACCAAGTCGGTTCCAACACCGACTAGCTGATCGAAGAAGCTTTGAGCACCAGCAAGACGTCCTCGATCTCGGAACTGGTATCTGCCGCCTCGCCCTTCGAAAGGCGAAGTGCTCGGTTTGTGGCCAGATAGGCGCAGATGTGGAATCAAGAGCAGGCCAGATATCTGAAATAGCAAATGGCAACTTCAAAAACCAAGAAGAGAGAGACCGAGAAGAAAAGATGCAGGGAAGAAGAAAACTTACCGATCAATTGGCGGTGCAGCTGCTGCAGCTTGGATTTCCAGGACTCCTCGTTGCCAATGTGTTTGTCTTGGATTCCGCGAAGAGTGGTCATCTGAGCGAAGAGATCGGCATTGGTTTTCTTCAGAGTCTCGCACTCAGACTCGAGGGCCTTCTCCTTGGCTCGGAAGGTGGTCTCGGCCTTGGCCTTCTCGGAGATCGCCCTGTCTCTCTCTGCGCCGATGGTAACGGCATCCTGGAGTGCTTGCTGAAGTCGGAGCTGCAGGGATTCCATCTCGGTGGTGTGGTCCTTCACCAGGGCTACGGCCTGGTCAGACAGCTGTTTCTCCACCTCCGCTGGCTTGATGCAATCCTGGTGCGCCTCAGCAAATGATTTATGATCTTCTGCGGAAAGATAGATAAGGTCAGCAGATATGCAGAGAAGAAACAAATTCGAGACAGCACCGAGTAAACAGCAAACTCACCTTCAAGTTTCTTTATGGTGGCCTCGGCGTTCGCCACGAAAGCGCGGCACTTCTCGTGCTCGTCGACTAGGGCCTTCAGGTTAGCTGCAGAGAAGGGAAGGTTAGTGCCAAAGAAGCAGGAGCGGGCGTAAAAATAAAACGCAGAAACCGCATAGCTAAAAGGCCTACCCTGCACTTCAGCCAGCTGCTGGCTGCTCTCATTGGCGTTTTTGCTTGCGGCCTCGGCATCTGCCTTCTCTTTCTCCAGTGCGGCGATGCGTCTCCTGGCGATGGAGTGGTTCCAAAGTAGGATGCGGTACAAGTTGGTCCGCTTGAGAACGCTATCCTGAAAACCGAGAAGAAAATGAGTTAGGCAAAGCAGAAAGATTCGGCCCGAGTAGGAGGCTACTCGGAGTATCCACCTACTCGACCCAAATCTCGGGGACTGGGAGTGATGGTGAGAAAGAAGAAAGGCGGGTAGAAGAGAAGAAAGTTATACTCGGAAAAGGCAAAAAGACTTACTGCGTAGCTCTGTTCGATATCTTCGGCGTTCTTGCGGTGCAAGAACATCTTGGCTGCGAGGGTGGCGGTGTCGGGAGACGGACATGGGCTGGTGTCCCAGGTCGATCTTGTTCCACTCCACGCGGTAGTGGTCGACGGGCCAAGGGTCAAGCCGTGCCACTTCTCCTCTCCGAAACCCCGCTGTCCCACTTAGCGCTGATATAGCCGACAGTATCCAGTACCTGCTCAAGACCCTTGGAGGTTATTGGCTTGTCTTGGGGTCCCCGAGAAGCAATATTGACGGGTTTATTCTGGGCTGGATCGAAGGGAGGAGTATTCCTGGCTACTGCCTTCCTCCCCTTCTGAATAGCTACAGCTTTATCTTGGGGAGGGAAGCCGATGCGGTGTTGGTGGCTAACCTCAATCATATATTCCGGGTAGCAGGGCTGGCCAGCAGCGCGAGCGCCCGCAGAGAGTGCAGCAGGAATCGGGCCGGAGTCGCGGATCACGAGTGCTCCGCCTGCGGATGCGCCTTGCTCCCTGGCCCTTTTCTTCGTCTGCTCCTTCTCGATCTTCTGCTTCTCGGGATCCTCGGGTTTCTTCCCCTCTGTCTTGGCTTTTGCCTTCTCGGCGACTGCTTCCTCGGCAGCTCGCCTCTCGGCTTTCTTCTGTTCAGCCCTGGCCTTCTTCTGCTCGGCCTTGGCTCTCTCAGTTTCTTTCTCGGCTTTGGCCTTCTCGGCGGCTTCCTCCTTGGCCTTGGCCTCCTCGGCAGCCACCTTGTCGGCAGTCACCTTCTCAGAAGGGCCCTTCTCGGAGCAGTAATCCCTCAGAGCATCAAGGGCCCGTTGCCTGGTTACTCGCCCAGGAGGGCTGGATGTGTTCTTACTCTGTGGTGACAAGGAAGATGTCGGCGGTGTAGGGTCTTGCGCAGTTGGTGGCGCTACGGACCCATCGTCCAGTGCAGTCACTAGCTGGGCGCTACTCGGAGCGCCGCCCGGCAACGGATAAGCATCCGTGACGGTGGCGTCCGCAGCGGTGTTGTCTCCTACTTGCTGCTCGGCAGCAAGATTGTCTCGTGCACCAGCCTCTGTGCTGGTTTGCTCTTGTTCTACTTCAGGCCGCTCGGGGGCGGCAGTGTCTTGCAAATCCTGGTCTCGGACCTCCTCGGCATTGCTAGCCGGAGGAGAAGGTGGTCTTTCGAGGTGGACGGCAGCGTCCTGAGCTGCCGCTTCTGATCCTGCTCCCTGAGCGGAAGTGATCGGTGCTTTGGCGGCAGCAGCGTGGGCAGTGTTGTCCTCCTCGTCGTCATCGACATTGATCAGAGGAATTGGAGTTTCCTTGGCTTGGCCGGATGCACAAGCGGCGTTCACGTCCAGGGGAGCTCTGCGGAAAGAGGAGAAGGGAATCAGGAATTGGAAGAAAATGGGGAAAATGGCACTGCGCGAGAAGAAAGACGACCGGGAAGGAGGCTTACGCGGTAGTGGAAGAGAGCTGTTTCCTCTTTCTCTTCGTGGTGAGCTTGGTGAGTTTCTTCTTCTCGGAGGTCTCTCCCTCCTCGGCGGGCTTCTTCTTCTTCTTGGCAGGAGGCGCTTGTGCTTCGCCGCCTGTCCGTTTGCGAGTTTCGGGAGGGGCAACCGACAGAGGCTTGACGACAAGGGGCGCATCACCATCGTTCTCGTCCTCATCCTGGTCGTCCTTCTCCGCAGCGGCCTCATCTGAGAAATTCAAAGGAAAGAAGAAGTGAATCAGAAATAGCAATACAAGGAGTTGATGCTTCCCGGAAACAAGCAAGATGAGGATGCTATTACCGTCGGAGCCATCGTCCGCCCAAGTGTTAAGGACGTCGCGCTTCTCGGGAACGGGGCTGCTCTGCTCCGCGTCATCAGAGGGGGTACATCATCCTCCTCGCGATCCTTGGACCAGTTGTCCTCGAAGACCTCGCTGCTTTCAGTGAGCTGGCGAGTAAGAGTCTGAAAGGCAGAGAAGGATCACAAGTTAGCCGAGTACCAGAATAGAACTCTACTCGGGTAGGCGTGCACCCACAAAGCACACTAAGCCTAGGCCTTTTTCTAAAAATTCCTACTCGACGAGGCGTGCAGGCACAAAGCACACTAAGCCTAAGGCGATTTAGCTAAGTGTCCTACTCGGTGCACAAGGCGATTGCCAGTCGAGGCGAAAGGAGAAGCTATCTACTCGGAAGGCAGAGATGAAAACAGAGTAAGGGAGACGTACCCGCAAGATTGGAGTCCTACGGCTGAACGGGAGGAACCCGTACCGCCACTTCTCGTTGAGGCTGGTCTTCAGGATGTTCCTGGCAAGCCTGGGAACGTCAGCATCGTCGATCTCGACGGTGGTGGTCCTGGTGCAATCGCGAGGCCCTCCCATGTAACACATGAGGTGGCATCGCTCCTGCAGAGGAAGCACCCGGCGTTTGATCCAGCACGCTACTGGGTCGTCATTCCTGAGGCCATGCGTCTTCAGCCAGGCGCCAGTTTGCGTCTCTATCTCGGTGGCGTTCTCGTCGTTGACGGGCTTCTCCTTCCAATTCGACCCGAGTGGAGCACGCTTGCTCCAAGGGGGCAGGTTGATCCGATCGTCGACGGGGCCTCCATCAGCGGCGGCAACGTTCCTCACGTAGAAGAACGTTTGCTGCCACATTCGGCAGGAATCCAGCCCCTGGATGCGGGGGTGGTTCGTCCCGTTGCGCTGCACCATCATGGCGCAGCCGACGTCGGTGGCGCGGGCAACGCCCGCGCTGTCCTTCTTCCCGACGGATTGTTGGCGGAGATGGAAGTAGTGGAGCCACGTCTCCACGGTGGGCCTGATGCCGAGGAAGGCCTCGCACACCACGACGTGGTATGCGAGGAAAACGACTGCATTGGGCGGCAGATGGTGCATCTGCAGCCCGAAGTGATTCAGGAACTTACGCATGAAGTCCGATGCTGGCAGCCCGAATCCGCGCTCGAAGTGGGACATGAACACCACGCGCTCTCCGTCCCTGGGCTTGGGCACGACCTCGTCGTCGGGTGCCCGGCACTCCACGCCGGGGGGAACCCTTCTCTCGTTCACGAGCCAGGCGAGGTTGGCTTGGGTGATGGAAGAACCGGCCCAGCAGGACTTGGCCATGGTCGCGAGTGGAAGAATCGGAAATCAGACGGGGTTGGTGGTGGAGCGAGTCCGCGGCGGCGCAGAGGCTAGTGCGGCGGCGGAGCGCTCGGTGGCGGAGAAGAACGGGAGGAAGAAGAGGAAATGAGCAGGGAAGGGGAAAAGGAAGTTACCGCGGGGGTATTTATACCTCCTCGGCGAGATTACCGTTACCGCTACGGGAGTGGGATCGATTGTGGCGTGTGGTGGGTCCTGTGGCCGGCTAGAAACGCACACACGCGAGAACCGCGCGCGTAACGGCCGCATTGGATCCCACTACAAGATCGTGGCCAGTAAATGCGCGTATGGGACATGACGGCCGGTGGGCCCACGGCGTGAAAACTGGACACGTGGCGTCGTGTCCTGGGCAACCAAACGACAAGGTCGTGGATGCTTGACACGTAGGCAGTGCCTGCGTGAAGGGCTGGATGTTGCTCTGCGCTGCAGAGGCTCAGTTTGCGAAATTTCGCTAAGTCTTTTTACTCGGATACAGAGTAGAAAGCAAGTGCTACTCGGAAAGAGGAGACTCAAGATACTTTCCGGATAGCTACTCGGAGGACCTACTCGGCATCTTGAGGTTCGATGGCTGGGATGCAAAGGCTGGTTTTAAGCTGGCAGAGCCTAGTGAACAAGTTCGCAAGACTCAACCAGCTTCGGGGACTGCTGTTGGGGGGTTACCCCCGAATAGGGTAAAGACAGGTGGTAAAGGCCGCTTACAGAAGAGAGGTTTGGCCGAGTAGCCGACTACCGGGTACTCGCTACCCGGTCGACTGCTACCCGGTCTCACCTCAAGATGATCAGAAGGAGATATCAATCAGTTTCTACCATGTCGAGTAGAAGGTTTGGCCCGAGTACAATTGGCGGGAACCTTTGGCGGGAAACTACTCGGGCAGGAAGTCAAAGGAGCCGTTCTGACACAGGATCCCGCGTATCCTGGGTCCGTACTTGGCAGCATTCGAACTACTGTTCACGTGGGGACGGTCTGTCTGACAGTGACAGCATGGAAGCAGTCGGTGGCAGGATAAGGGGGACCTACTCTGTGACTAGGTACAGTGATACCAGTCTGTCCCCTAGTTTTGCCCAACGACTTTACAGAAGCAGCCAAGACCAACGACCAAAGCTGTCAGCGGGTACTCGGAGAAAGGACAGTGTGGACACTATGTCGACACTTGTCTAGGATTTGGACGTATCCGGCTGGGCACCATGTATATAAGGTGCCCCGCCGCCTCCTGCGAGAGGTAGAGGAATGCTCATATGCTCCCATAGTGCCTCACTAGAAACCCTAGAAACCCTAAGTCCTTGACCTAGCTCTACTCGGAGAGGGGCAAGGGGCTACTCGGTAGCGTTACCATTTGTACTGTGGCTACTCGGTGAGACACCGTAATACATAGGGAAAGGCAGGAGTAGGGGTTTTACCTCCTCACGAGGGCCCTGAACCTGGGTACATCGTGTTGTTTGTGTTGTGTGGATCTTACCTCACGCGGCTACTCGTCGCGTGATCCCTCCCCGGACACCTCCAGCGTCCATCGTCCCCACATCTTTAGCCATCCCATGGCATCTGCCGTGACACCACCACGACACTCTTACAATGTTGATCCCAACTGGTACTCGGACAGTGGCGCTACTGATCACATCACAGGGCAGCTGAACAAACTCACCACACAAGACAAATACAAGGGCAATGATCGAGTGCAAACGGCCGATGGAAATGGTATGCCTATTAGTCATGTTGGTTATTCTATGTTGCAAACTCCCCATAGTACAATGCATCTGTGACGCCCCGAGATCGGGCACTATGCAGATTTCAGCATTCCCGCCAAAATCCACATAATAACCGATTCCAGGTTGCCACTTGTGATAACATTACAATAGTTCACGAATAATCCAGAACAACAACGGAAAAGAGATTTACAAGATGACTCAAACGAGTCAGGGATACAACTGATACAATACAAAGATCCAAATAACAGCGGAAGAAACAACATAGCGTCCGGCTACGGACAAGATGCAAATTGGACTAAGAGTCCTGAAGATAACCGAGAGCGTCCAATCCCTGCCCAGGCCAAGCCGGAGGGATTCCCAAGCTAACGTCGTCAGACTTCAAACCTGTTGACTGCAATGTTGAATATGCAGCCACGAAAGAGATTCGTGGGTCAGTACGGTTAAGTACTGGCAAGTGGATAAACCATACTCACAAGATACCGGCGTAGCCAGTCATCACAAGATACAAATACTTTAGGATCAACGGAAAGGAAGGGGTTATTGCAAATAAGCGACAGCAGGCTGCACTAACCAACTACAGAGATATACTACAACTTCCGGCTAACAGAAAGAAGATAAGATCGAGTATTGTAACCAACTGAAAGATAACTTCAAACAAACCCATCCTGGATCTCGCCCCTTATCCGAAGAAGAAATCCGAGGATAACTCACACAGTTGGATTAATGATGGTTCAGATTATTGTGTCAATAAGCCTATTACTAGTCAAGTTGTTAATCATTGGGTGAAAGGTGGTTAATCATTAGGTTTAAGTTGTCCTGAGTACTTGTTAGCCAGTACTTTCACCAAGTAATCCATAACCGCGGAAAACACGGCTTCTCGAGAAGATTATCCCTGCAGGGTTGCACCAATTTAGCCGTACACGCAAGAATAACCCGCCAGATGGGAGATCAACCCACCAACGTACTCTACACAACTCAACTCTCTTCGCATCAAGCCCAAAGAACCTTGGCGCACGGCTAATCGATCCCAGAAGAAAATGGACCCTCATAGCACTCTAAGAACGTGTCCCCCCTATATGCCGACTACGAAAGTTCCACCCGGGATCCAAGGGCTCGCAAGATCATGCATGCAGCAAATGGAAAACCCGAACTAAATGAGGCGATTTGGACGAGATGCGAATCGAGTCAAATTGAGGGGGGCGCCCATACTCGCTTCCCACGTGCGGGTAGTGCGCTCATCATGGATCAGTAGACAAGA
The DNA here is from genome assembly GCA_028641055.1 of Alopecurus myosuroides. Taxonomy (NCBI): domain Eukaryota; kingdom Viridiplantae; phylum Streptophyta; class Magnoliopsida; order Poales; family Poaceae; genus Alopecurus; species Alopecurus myosuroides. The sequence continues at coordinate 22,088 of JAPCYS010004034.1, forward strand.
CCCTTTTCCTATTAGGGTCGACTAGCAGGCCTCAAAACCACAAGGGCCTCCTACCGGTGCCTTATCGTCAAATTAATTATTGATAATAACAGTAGCATGATTGATTGATTAAACATCGAGCCCCCAGAACAAAATGAAATAGTAACAGAAAGTAACGGGTAACAGACTCGAGCAAAACAACCCTAAGCATGCTAGTAAGACACGGGCTCAAACAACGGGTTATAGGAGGGGAGGTGAGGCAATATCAGTGTTAAGGGATTCATGTGATGGGTTCGTAACAGAAACATCTACTACTAAGGCTAGCAGAAATAGACAACGGAAAGAATCGGTAACAAGTGATGAAAGGCAGCCATTGGCAGCAAGTGAGTATACTTGCCTGAGATCCCGCAAGGTAGCAGAACTTGTCGTTGCTCACATCATCTCAACGTCCTATCCGGGAAGAAGCAATGAACCTCGAACAAACACCGGATGCAACAATTACTACTACGGCAAAAGATCCAGCATGATCAAGATATGGATGCATGACAATTTAATTGATGCATAGAAATAATCTAGTTGACAAGATAAACAGATTTAAATGGACCCATATGCAATTTGAGTTGCATATGAAAAGCCCATGAATTATGGTTGAAACAATTGTTTTCCAACTAACCAATAGGTGAAAGTGGATTAGCATGATGCATGGATGAGGAAAACAACAAAATAACAACAATAGAATCAATTGAAATAAGGTTTAACAAGTTTGGAATTATTGGTTAAGGGTGGAAAGTTTGGTTACTTAAACATGTCACACAAGCAATTGTTGTTTTCATCAAGTTAAAGTGTCCAAAACAAATAACAAAATTTATATTTGAAAAGAACATCAAATTTTAGTTGGATTACATGTTTCAAATATTGAAATTGGAATTAGGATAATTTAATTATGAATTAAACAATATTAAACAGGTTTTAATTGAATTTAAAACAAGTTTGAATATTATTTGAATTTCATTTATTCAAAACATAAATTCAAATTCACATTTGAAAAGTTCACACTTTGATGGTTTGAAAACATATTTTGCATGTTCAAAATTATTTTATAGCAAGTTATGATTTTATCAAATTTAAATGAATTAAACAAGTATTAAATTATTTGGGCAATTTAAATTATTCAAACCATGAAACAAAATTTATATTTGAAAAGGTTATTCAAAATGGTATGGAAAACATATTTTATTTGCCTTATTTGGAATTAGTATGAATTATTTGAATTGTTGCAAATTACAATTGAATAATTTTAATTCAAATTTGAATTGCATTTGAAAATTCAAACAGAAAACAAATTGCATATTTGAAAAGAGCATTTAATTTTGATTGGTGTACATATTTTATTTTTTGAATTTGGAGTTTAAATGGATTTATTAGATGCATTTGAATGGCAGGGACCAATCTGTGATTTGTTAGGCGCCTAGAGGTGAAGGAAACAGGGGGCAGGGGCCTCTCTGTGAGACAGCGCCCCAAAAAAAACGGAGCGCACCGAGGCACAGCGACCCTGGGCCGCTGCCAAGCGGGCCCAGGCCACGCTGGCGTATGCACGGCGCGGGTGGAGCCACGTAGGCTACCGCAGTGCATGGCAGGTGGGCCTGACCTCGCGCGCGGGAGAAATTGCTAAACAGGGGGGGTGTGCGCCCGCGGGGTCTCGAACCCGGGACGCTAGCGCTGCGCGGAACGGAACGCAACCAGTGCGCTGATCGTGTGGTTGTGATACCATAGCAGACTGACGGAAGATATGGTAAAGCGACGCCCGTTAACTGAATTTCGCTGGTCTCTGAACCTGACGGAACAGAGGCACCGAACTCTGAACTGACGAAAACGCGGATGCAACGATGATCGCCGGCCGGCGCTGCGGCTGCTGTGCACTAGTGTGTGCGTGGGCTTGCAGGAGGTCGTGGTGCGGACGGATCGGGAGGGAGAGGGGAAGGAGCAGTGGGCGCTCACCACGGTGTGGTCGAAGCAGACGATCGGGGGGGTGCAGGCGACGATGACGCCGTCGAAGAGCAGTCGGTGGAGGAGAGGGAGGTCCGACGCCGCGGCTCCCTGGGGGCTCCCGGCAAGCGACGAGGGCGCGAGGGGCGAGGGTGAACCACCACGGTTCCATTCCCGTGGTGGTTCAGCCCTAGGACGGCCGAGGCGACGGGATGGTGGCGGTGGTCTGACGGTGGTGTTCGGTGTCGAGGTTCAGAAGAACAGAAGAACTTGGGGGAAGAGGAAGAGGAGTTGGCGGCGCCAGAGATGGTACTAGGGTGGCTAGGCTAGGGCAGAGGAGTGCGGGGTTAGTTTTATGGTGGTGAGGTGGTCGTACGGCGAGCATCGGGGGAGGGGAGATCGATCGGGTGGTTCTGCTGAGGTCGTACTGAAGATGACGACTGATGGGGAAGAAGACGACAACAGAGAGGAGGGGTTGGGCCAGAAGAGAAAAAGAAGTGGGCTTGGGGAGAAGAAAAGGAAAGGGGTGGGCTGAGAGGAAGTAATGGGCTGGCTGCCTCCTTCTATTTGTTATTTTTCTTTAACTCCTCTTTTTTTTTGTAAAGGATGCAAGAGGGAAAGGGAATAGAATTTGGGGGGTTTAGGGTTTCTTTCTTTATGCATTGTTTGTATTAATTTTCAGAATAGAAATTTAAGCAAATGTTTTACATTGGTTCACAAGTTGAAAGCTTAATTGGATTTATAGTTGTTAAGTGAAATCTTCAAATAGGGTGGTGAGGGTGTTTATTGATAATTAAGTTTATTATTTGCAAAACAATAATTGAAAACAAGTGTAGTTTGATTTCAAGATTTGGTAAATTAGTTTGATTTGAATTTTTGGAATTGGCCAATAGGGTTTTAATAACAGGGAAAAATCTTATTAACAAGCAAGTTGATTAAAAACAAATTCAACCAGTTAAAAACAAATGAGTGGTTAGTTTGAAATTTTGAAATTGGAAATTTGAGCAGGGGGAAAGTTTAAATTGTTTTGAATTTTTTCAGTTGTGATGCAAACATGGATGCAATGCAATGTGATGCATATGATGCAAGCAAGAAAAGAAAACAAACAACTCTCTATTAGGGTAACACCCCAGGTGTTACAGATGACACCACTAACAAGGATTGCACCCTCGCATCCACCTGCTAACCCGGGAGGGAAAGAAGTTCGACTATCGATCTTCGTGTTTTCCAGTTGATCTCCTCGACAGACCCACTACAAGGGATTCTCGACACCACTAACAAGGGATTCTCGACACCACTAACAAGGGATTCTTGCTCGAGTGACGACGATGTTCTTCCACCAGGAACCTTCCGATGATCGAACCTATTAGGTTAAGGGCTCAGAAAACGTCCACCCACGTAGGATCCTAACACTTTGAAAGATTGAGTACGAGAGTAGACTCCAAAAACAAATAAGATGGGAGGGGAAATAGAATAGGGGTAAGGAGAAACAAGAACCCTATCGAGATGTTTTTTCCAATAGTTAGCAGAGCAATATTTTTGACACTCTAGAAACAACGACCGTTAGCGAGGTTAACCTACAGGCTTTGCGGACCCGTTGCTTCGATAACCATTCGTATCGAAACAATCTCGGGAATCGGAACCAGGCTCTGATAACCATTTGTGACGCCCCGAGATCGGGCACTAATGCAGATTTCAGCATTCCCGCCAAAATCCACATAATAACCGACTCCAGATTGCCACTTTTGTGATAACAATTACAATAGTTCACGAATAATCCACAACAACAACGGAAAAGAGATTTACAAGATGACTCAAACGAGTCAGGGATACAACTGATACAATACAAAGATCCAAATAACAGCGGAAGAAACAACATAGCGTCCGGCTACGGACAAGATCCAAATTGGACAAGAGTCCTGAAGATAACCGAGAGCGTCCAATCCCTGCCCAGGCCAAGCCGGAGGGATTCCCAAGCTAACGTCGTCAGACTCAAACCTGTTGACTGCAATGTTGAATATGCAGCCACAAAAGAGATTCGTGGGTCAGTACGGTTAAGTACTGGCAAGTGGAAAACCATACTCACAAGATACCGGCGTAGCCAGTCATCACAAGATACAAATACTTTAGGATCAGCGGAAAGGAAGGGGTTATTGCAAATAAGCGACAGCAGGCTGCACTAACCAACTACAGAGATATACTACAACTTCCGGCTAACAGAAAGAAGATAAGATCGAGTATTGTAACCAACTGAAAGATAACTTCAAACAAACCATCCTGGATCTCGCCCCTATCCGAAGAAGCAATCCGAGGATAACTCACACAGTTGGATTAATGATGGTTCAGATTATTGTGTCAATAAGCCTATTACTAGTCAAGTTGTTAATCATTGGGTGAAAGGTGGTTAATCATTAGGTTTAAGTTGTCCGAGTACTTGTTAGCCAGTACTTTCACCAAGTAATCCATAACCGCGGAAAACACGGCTTCTCGAGAAGATTATCCCTGCAGGGTTGCACCAATTTAGCCGTACACGCAAGAATAACCCGCCAGATGGGAGATCAACCCACCAAGCGAGGTACTCTACACAACTCAACTCTTCTTCGCATCAAGCCCAAAGAACCTTGGGCGCACGGCTAATCGAGCCCAGAAGAAAATGGACCCTCATAGCACTCTAAGAACGTGTCCCCCTATATGCCGACTACGAAAGTTCCACCCGGGATCCAAGGGCTCGCAAGATCATGCATGCAGCAAATGGAAAACCCGAACTAAATGAGGCGATTTGGACGAGATGCGAATCGAGTCAAATTGAGGGGGGCGCCCATACTCGCTTCCCACGTGCGGGTAGTGCGCTCATCATGGATCAGTAGACAAGACCCTTTTCCTATTAGGGTCGACACTAGCAGGCCTCAAAACCACAAGGGCCTCCTGCCGGTGCCTTATCGTCAAATTTATTATTGATAATAACAGTAGCATGATTGATTGATTAAACATCGAGCCCCCAGAACAAAATGAAATAGTAACAGAAAGTAACGGGTAACAGACTCGAGCAAAACAACCCTAAGCATGCTAGTAAGACACGGGCTCAAACAACGGGTTATAGGAGGGGAGGTGAGGCAATATCAGTGTTAAGGGATTCATGTGATGGGTTCGTAACAGAAACATCTACTACTAAGGCTAGCAGAAATAGACAACGGAAAGAATCGGTAACAAGTGATGAAAGGCAGCCATTTGGCAGCAAGTGAGTATACTTGCCTGAGATCCCGCAAGGTAGCAGAACTTGTCGTTGCTCACATCATCTCAACGTCCTATCCGGGAAAAAGCAATGAACCTCGAACAAACACCGGATGCAACAATTACTACTACGGCAAAAGATCCAGCATGATCAAGATATGGATGCATGACAATTTAATTGATGCATAGAAATAATCTAGTTGACAAGATAAACAGATTTAAATGGACCCATATGCAATTTGAGTTGCATATGAAAAGCCCATGAATTATGGTTGAAACAATTGTTTTCCAACTAACCAATAGGTGAAAGTGGATTAGCATGATGCATGGATGAGGAAAACAACAAAATAACAACAATAGAATCAATTGGAAATAAGGTTTAACAAGTTTGGAAATTATTGGTTAAGGGTGGAAAGTTTGGTTACTTAAACATGTCACACAAGCAATTGTTGTTTTCATCAAGTTAAAGTGTTCAAAACAAATAAAAAAATTTATATTTGAAAAGAACATCAAATTTTAGTTGGATTACATGTTTCAAATATTAAAATTGGAATTAGGATAATTTAATTATGAATTAAACAATATTAAACAGGTTTTAATTGAATTTAAAAGAAGTTTGAATATTATTTGAATTCATTTATTCAAAACATAAATTCAAATTCACATTTGAAAAGTTCACACTTTGATGGTTTGAAAACATATTTTGCATGTTCAAAATTATTTTATTTGAGCAAGTTATGATTTTATCAAATTTAAATGAATTAAACAAGTATTAAATTATTTGGGCAATTTAAATTATTCAAACCATGAAACAAAATTTTATTTGAAAAGGTTATTCAAAATGGTATGGAAAACATATTTTATTTGCCTTATTTGGAATTAGTATGAATTATTTATGAATTGTTGCAAATTACAATTGAATAATTTTAATTCAAATTTGAATTGCATTTTGAAAATTCAAAACAGAAAACAAATTGCATATTTGAAAAGAGCATTTAATTTTGATTGGTGTACATATTTTTATTTTTTGAATTTGGAGTTTAAATGGATTTATTAGATGCATTTGAATGGCAGGGACCAATCTGTGATTTGTTAGGGCCTAGAGGTGAAGGAAACAGGGGCAGGGGCCTCTCTGTGAGACAGAGCCCAAAAAAAAAACGGAGCGCACCGAGGCACAGCGACCCTGGGCCGCTGCCAAGTGGGCCCAGGCCACGCTGGCGTATGCACGGCGCGGGTGGAGCCACATAGGCTACCGCAGTGCATGGCAGGTGGGCCTGCCCTCGCGTGCGGGAGAAATTGCTAAAAAGGGGGGGGTGCGCCCGCGGGTCTCGAACCCGGGACGCTAGCGCTGCGCGGAACGGAACGCAACCAGTGCGCTGATCGTGTGGTTGTGATACCATAGCAGACTGACGGAAGATATGGTAAAGCGACTCCCGTTAACTGAATTTCGCTGGTCTCTGAACCTGACGGAACAGAGGCACCGAACTCTGAACTGACGAAAACGCGGATGCAACGATGATCACCGGCCGGCGCTGCGGCTGCCGTGCACTGGTGTGTGCGTGGGCTTGCAGGAGGTCGTGGTGCGGACGGATCGGGAGGGAGAGGGGAAGGAGCAGTGGGCGCTCACCACGGTGTGGTCGAAGCAGACGATCGGGGGGGGGGGGGGTGCAGGCGACGATGACGCCGTCGAAGAGCAGTCGGTGGAGGAGAGGGAGGTCGACGCTGCGGCCTCCCTGGGGGCTCCCGGCAAGCGTCAAGGGCGCGAGGGGCGAGGGTGAACCACCACGGTTCCATTCCCGTGGTGGGTTCAGCCCTAGGACGGCCGAGGGCGACGGGATGGTGGCGGTGGTCTGACGGTGGTGTTCGGAGTCGAGGTTCAGAAGAACAGAAGAACTTGGGGGAAGAGGAATAGGAGTTGGCGGCGCCAGAGGATGGGTACTAGGTGGCTAGGCTAGGGCAGAGGGGTGCGGGTAGTTTTATGGTGGTGAGGTGGTCGTACGGCGAGCATCGGGTGGAGGGGAGATCGATCGGGTGGTTCTGCTGCGGTCGTACTGAAGATGACGACTGATGGGGAAGAAGACGACAACAGAGAGGAGGGTTGGCCAGAAGAGAAAAAGAAGTGGGCTTGGGAGAAGAAAAGGAAAGGGGTGGGCTGAGAGGAAGTAATGGGCTGGCTGCCTCCTTCTATTTGTTATTTTTTCTTTACTCTCTTTTTTTTGTAAAGGATGCAAGAGGGAAAGGGAATAGAATTTGGGGGTTTAGGGTTTCTTTCTTTTATGCATTGTTTGTATTAATTTTCAGAATAGAAATTTAAGCAAATGTTTACATTGGTTCACAAGTTGAAAGCTTAATTGGATTTAAGTTGTTAAGTGAAATCTTCAAATAGGGTGGTGAGGGTGTTTATTTGATAATTAAGTTTATTAATTTGCAAAACAATAATTGAAAACAAGTGTAGTTATTGATTTCAAGATTTGGTAATATTAGTTTGATTTCTAAGTGGTTAGTTGAATTTTTAAATAAAGTTTGGTTTGGGAATTTTGGAAACAAATTCTATTTAATAAGCTTAAGCTATTTTGCAAACATTATTTAATTTAATTTGTTTGCCAATTTTTAATATTTAACCCCATATTGAAATATGACAAATAAGATTGATTTGATTTGAATTTTTGGAATTTGCCATTAGGGTTTTAATAACAGGGAACATTTTATTAACAAGCAAGTTGATTAAAACAAATTCAACCAGTGAAAAACAATTGAGTGGTTTAGTTTGAAATTTTGAAATTGGAAATTTTGAGCAGGGGGTGAAAGTTTAAATTGTTTTGAATTTTCAGTTGTGATGCAAACCTGGTGCAATGCAATGTGATGCATATGATGCATGCAAAAAAGAAAACAAACAACTCTCTATTAGGGTAACACCCCAGGTGTTACAGCGCATCGGAACCATCTACCACTAACCTCAAACAAACCCATCATGGATCCCGCCCCTTATCCAAAGAAGCAATCCGAGGATAACCCACACAGTTGGATTAATGAAGGTTCAGGTTATTGTGACAATATGCCTATTACTAGTCAAATTATTATTAATTAGGTGTAAGTTGTATGAGTACTTGTTAGCCAGCACTCTCACCAAGTCGTCACATAACCGCGGACAACACGGCTTCTCGAGAAGATTCATCCCTGCAGGGTGTGCTCCAGTACCCGTACACACTCGAGCCACCAACTAAAACTCAGGTGGACTCAACACGACTCGAACAATCTCTGCAACCTGTCCAAGGAGCCACGGAGCTATAAGGTCTCGGACAGTCCGACCTAACCTAAGCGCAAGGGTGAAAACCACACCCCCGGCACCACAGGCCTCGCCCTATATGCATCATCATCATCATAATCATCAACCATGGGCGCGACCCATTCATGCGTATGCGCAAATGGAACACCCGAACTAAGTGTGGCTCTTCGGACAAACTGCGGATCAGGTCAAAGTCGAGGGGGGTTCCATACGACCACCCGGATGCGGTGAGCACGCTCATCATGGATCAGAGGAAAAGACCCTTTTCCTATTTAGGGTCGACACTAGCAGGCTTCAAAACCCTAACCCGGGCCTCCTGCCGGTGCCTTATCATCAAATAATTATTACCCCAAACATTAACATGATATGGATTATAACAAGCCCATCTATCAAACTAAACAGGTGATAAGATAAATGACAACAAGACTCGAGCACAACAAAACTAAGCATGATACTACGACACCGGCTAACAAACAACAGGGTTGTAGGTGTGGGGGTGAGGCTATATTCATGGCTGCAGGATGACATGTGATAGGATGAGAACACAAGCAACGAATCAAAGGCTAGCAGATTAGACAACGGAAAGTATCGGTATCAATTGTGGAAAGGACACAATGGTTCATGTGAGTGAATACTTGCCTGCAAACTCAGTAGCCTGGTACTGGGCTAACTCCTCTGAAGTAGTATCGTAAACCTCGTCTGTCTCAACGTCGTCGTCTATTCGAGAAGAAGCAAACAACAATGAAGATAGACAACAATCAATAACATGGCATAATGCACAAACATGGGATGATGCATGACAATTTAATTGATGCATCAAAGATAAGCTAGTTGACATGGTAAACATATTTATTTGGGCCCATATACAATTTGGGTTGCATATAGAAAGGCCACATAATTAAGGTTGAATTAAGTGATCTACAAATAACCATCATGTGAAAGTTGATTAGAATGATGCATGGATGATGAAAACAATAAGAAAACAACATTAGCTTCAATTTTAAATGTTGTTTACCAGGTTTGGAATCTTATTTATTAAGTTATGAAATTTGGCTTCTTAAGTGAGTTACACAAGCATTTTTTGTTTTCACCAATTTTAAAGGTTCAAAACAGATAACAAAATTCATATTTGGAAAGAACACAAAATTTTAGATGGAATACATATTTCATTTGTTGAAAATGGATTTAAAATGAGCAAGTTATTAATTTGACAATTTTAAATGCCTTAATTAAGAAACAGTTGTTTTCAGCAATTTAATTTATTTAAAACATAAGACAAAGTTGATATTTGCAAAGTTCATGAAAAATGGAATGGAAAACATATTTGGTTTGTTGAATTTGGAAATTCTATGCCCAAGTTATGAATTTTGCAATTTAAAAGGTGTAATTAAAGTATTGAATTATTACTCCAATTTTAATTAGGAAAAACAGTGAAACAATTGTATTGAAAAAGGTTGAAAACATGTATAAAATGTTTCAATGAACATTTTGAGCTATTAAACATAATTTTTGGATCATTATTGAATTTATTATGCATTTTTCCATAACCATTTTTATTCTGCCCTTATTGATAAACAGAAGGAAACATGTTCAAATTTAATTCAATTGTCACCAAATAAAATACCACTGTGTAGAGTTTGTTAAGACAAATTTTTAGAGCCCAAGTTTGCTCAATTTGGGTGAACAAAACTCAAGTTATGAATTCCCAAAGTTTCCAATTTTTATTGCATTTTCTGTATTTAATTATTTAGTGCACAATTTATTAGAGAAACATGTTGCAAATTTGTGACTAATAGAAAGAGCACAAGATTCTGAATCCACAGAAACTTGAATCATTGAAATTGGAGCAATTTTCAATTTGTTATGGATTTTACAAATAAAGACTCAGATCTGTTTTTCTGGATTTTTGGAAATAAAAGAAAAAGGCCGAAAAAGGGGGTGGCTTGTGCTTCCAGCGGGACTCAAACTCGCGACCTCGGGTGCGCGCTGGGAGGGCCCAAGCCATTGGGCTGTTGATTCGTTTGGTGACTGAACTAGAACGCGCTGGCTTTTGGTGTGTACCAGTGCGGATAACTGAATCTAAAAAAAATTTAGTTACCGATCTGGGATCGGGGACGGACTGGACGTCCGCCGCGGCTGCAGCGCGCGGCTGCGCGGCGTGCGTGGGGCGTGTGCGTGCGGGGAAGGGAGGAGACGGGGGGCGACCGAGGAGTGCTCACCGGGGAGGCGCGGGGCGTCGCGGAGACGATGGAGGAGGACGGCCCGCGCGGGAACGACAACCCGACGGAGGCGTTGCCGTCAGGAGTTCGCCGGGGAAGAACTCGACGGCGCCGCTGCTGTGGTTCATCTCCGCCCGCGCCTCCTTCAGCGAAAACGGGGGTGGCACCCTCCTGGTTCCATTCCCGCCGAGAGGAGCCCGCGGCAACGACCACGGCCACCGCTGTGTCAGCTCCAACTCCCGGCCATGGAGGCCCTCTCCGGTTTCAGAAACTTCAGAAGAAAAAGGCAGAAGAAGAGAGGGGATCCGAGAGGGGAAAATGGAGATGGCGGCGCAGGGAGGAAGAGGAGAGGTGTGGCTAGGGTTTTGGGGGCTCTCGGGGTAGAAAAGGTCAACCCTCTTTTGACGCCGGTCAAAGGTGTAGACTACCCGGTGCCCATTGAATAGAATTTCGTCCTTAAGGGTGTGTTGATGCATCTAATCTCCCCAACACTTATATATGATCCTAATTTATGTCTATAAGTGTGTCTGAACATGAAAATATGATTTATACTGGTATCGGAAGTGTGTCGATTCACAAGAAAGTACATAAGTACAAAAATAACTATATTCGGCGCTGGTCGTAGACATAGATGACGCGGGACCCATATCATCGAGCTTTGGGTCAACGCGACAAAGAGTAGCATCAGAATATATAAAGTCATATAATACAAAGTTTAGAAAACATCCATTTATGATTTTTTCTCAAAATAGTCATACATATGATCTGACATAGGATGTTCGTGTCAAACCTCTAAATACATACTTAAGCTAAAACACTCTTCATCAACCCATTAATAGCTATCATTATTGAGGTAGAATTAAAATAGATTTCTTCTGGATATTATATTTCCCACAAAGTTTTTATTTAAAGTTTCTAGAGTGTGTGTATTAGTACATAATAGTATTCACACATGATTATTCATGCCAAAACCCTAAAATGCTCATTTCGTACTAACAGATTGCACATAAACTCATCAATAACTAAATTTCATATGCCATGATCGGAAACATTTACCCATATAGAGAATTATAGACAACTTTTTTGTTCCAACATATATGATCTCCCATAAAGTATTTACATAACATTTGAAAGGAAACTCCAATTGATATGAAACCTTTTGTTCGAATAATAACTACGAGACTGCCCATCCAAAAGTGGAAATGTTGGGAAAATAAAATACATAAAATATCACATATAGTAAGATGTGAAACCTTTCCAAACAAGAAACGAAAGGATTCCCAACATACAATATGCAATAGAAGAATCACGCAAATCTTATTTGAAAAAGACCTGAGCTTGTCATGAAGGACATGACAACCACCAAGACTGCACAAATATTTGATTCTAATGTTTGAGCTCTCTACGAATCATACGAATAGGCTAGTGAAATGATATCTCCTCTTTATAGTACAATTATCTACGCTTTAACCTGGTTGCTAACAAACATCTCCAGACGGCTAGAACATAAACCCGATAAAGGTCCGCCATGAACAAATACGGGAAAGCTTGACCTCCTTACCAATTGATAGATATCTTCCGGCATATGATCTCTTAGAGATTACTGTCGAGAACCTGCAATTCTCAGCATTGATGACGACCACAAGCATATTTTATGTGTGATTTTATTAATCCGTATGGACAAATTCTTCCCGTATCACGAGATCACATTATCCAACATTGGTTCATCATTTAGCTTTCTGTGCTGATCACCTAGCACTATGACTTGATCAACCTTTAATCATTTTCTTATCCAGTCACTATGATAATGTTTTTGAGTGTAAACATGATATCTTATACAATATTCTCCTTTTATTTCCAATGGTCAACCCTCTTTTGACACTGGTCAAAGGTGTAGACTACGCGGTACCCATTGAATAGAATTTTGTCCTTAAGGGTGTGTTGATGGATTTTATCTCCCCAACACCTATATATGATCCTAATTTATGTCTATAAGTGTGTCTGAACATGAAAATATGATATATAATGGTATCGGAAGTGTGTCGATTCACACGAAAGTACATAAGTAGAAAAATAACGATATTCGGCGCTGGTCGTAGACATAGATGACGCGGGACCCACATCATCGAGCTTTGGGTCAACGCGACAAAGAGTAGCATCAGAATGTATAAAGTCATATAATACAAAGTTTAGAAAACTTCTATTTATGATTTTTTCTCAAAATAGTCATACATATGATATGACATAGGATGTTCGTGTCAAACCTCTAAATACACACTTAAGCTAAAACACTCTGCACCAACCCATTAATAGCTATCATTATTGAGGTCGAATTAAAATAGATTCCTTCTGGATATTATATTTCACACAAAGTTTTTATTTAAAGTTTCTCGAGTGTGTGTACTAGTACATAATAGTTTTCACACATGATTATTCATGCAAAACCCTAAAATGCTCATTTCGTACTAACAGATTGCACATAAACTCATCAATCACTAAATTTATATGCCATGATCGGAACCATTTACCCATATAGAGAATTATAGACAACTTTTTTGTTCCAACATATATGAGCTCCCATAAAGTATTTACATAACATTTGAAAGGAAACTCCAATTGATATGAAACCTTTTGTTCGAATAATAACTACGAGACTGCCCATCCAAAAGTGGAAATGTTGGGAAAATAAAATACATAAAATATCACATATAGTAAGATGTGAAACCTTTCCAAACAAGAAACGAAAGGATTCCCAACATACAATATGCAATAGAAGAAGCACGCAAATCTTATTTTAAAAAGACCTGAGCTTGTCATGAAGGACATGACAACCACCAAGACTGCACAAATATTTGATCCTAATGTTTGAGCTCTCTACGAATCATACGAATAGGCTAGTGAAATGATATATCCTCTTTATAGTACAATTATCTACCCTTTAACCTGGTTGCTAACAAACATCTCCAGACGGCTAGAACATAAACCCGATAAAGGTCCGCCATGAACAATACGGGAAATCTTGACCTCCTTTACCAATTGATAGATATCTTACGGCATATGATCTCTTAGAGACTGTCTAGTAACTTGCATATCTCAGCATTGATGACCACAAGCATTTTGTATGTGTGGTTTTAGAAATCCGTATGGACAAATTATTCCCGTATCACGAGATCACATGATCCAACATTGGTTCATCATTTAGTTTTCTGTGCTGATCACCTAGCACTATGAATTGATCAACCTTTTAATCATTTTCTTATCCATTCACTATGATAATATTTTAAGTATAAACATGATATCTTATATAATCTTCTCCTTTTATTTCCTATGGTCAACCCTCTTTTGACGCCGGTCAAAGGTCTAGACTACGCGGTGCCATTGAATAGAATTCGTCTTAAGGGTGTGTTGATGCATCTAATCTCCCCAACACTTTTATATGATCCTAATTTATGTCTATAAGTGTGTCTGAACATGAAAATATGATATTACTGGTATCGGAGTGTGTGTCGATTCAAACGAAAGTACATAAGTGGAAAAATAACGATATTCGGCGCTGGTCGTAGACATAGATGACGCGGGACCCACTCATCGAGCTTTGGGTCAACGCGACAAAGAGTAGCATCAGAATGTTAAAGTCATATATACAAATTTTAGAAACTTCCATTTATGATTTTTTCTCAAAATAGTCATACATATGATCTGACATAGGATGTTCATGTCAAACCTCTAAATAAACACTTAAGCTAAAACACTCTGCATCAATCCATTAATAGCTATCATTATTGAGGTCGAATTAAAGTAGATTTCTTCTGGATATTATATTTCCCACAAAGTTTTTATTTAAGTTTCTCGAGTGTGTGTATTAGTACATAATAGTTTTCACACATGATTATTCATGCCAAAACCCTAAATGCTCATTTCGTACTAACATATTGCACATAAACTCATCAATAACTAAATTTTATATGCCATGATCGGAAATATTTACGCTATAGAGAATTATAGACAACTTTTTTGTTCCAACATATATGATCTCGCATTAAGTATTTACATAACATTTGAAAGGAAACTCTAAATGATATGAAACCTTTTGTTCGAATAATACTACGAGGACTGCCATCAAAAGTGGAAATGTTGGGAAAATAAAATACATAAATATCACTATAGTAAGATGTGGAACCTTTCAAACAAGAACTAAAGGATTCCCAACATACAATATGCAATAGAAGAAGCACGCAAATCTTATTTGAAAAAGACCTGAGCTTTGTCATGAAGGACATGACAACCACCAAGACTGCACAAATATTTTGATCCTAATGTTTGATCTCTTACGCATCATACGAATAGGCTAGTGAAATGATATCTCCTCTTTATAGTACAATTATCTACCCTTTAACCTGGTTGCCAACAAACATCTCCAGACGGCTAGAACATAAACCCGATAAAGGTCCGCCATGAACAAAACGGGAATCTTGACTCCTTTACCAATTGATAGATATCTTCCGGCATATGATCTCTTAGAGATGACTGTCTAGAACTTGCATATCTCAGCATTGATGACAACCACAAGCATATTTTATGTGTGGTTTTAGAAATCCGTATGGACAAATTCTTCCCGTATCACGAGATCAATGATCCAACATTGGTTCATCATTTAGCTTTCTGTGCTGATCACCTAGCACTATGACTTGATCAACCTTTAATTTATTTTCTTATCCATTCACTATGATAATGTTTTTAAGTGTAAACATGATATCTTATACAATCTTACCTTTTATTTTCCAATGGTCAACCCTCTTTTGACGCCGGTCAAAGGTGTAGACTACGCGGTGCCCATTGAATAGAATTTCGTGCTTAAGGGTGTGTTGATGCATCTAATCTCCCAACACTTATATATGATCCTAATTTATGTCTATAAGTGTGTCTGACATGAAAATATGATATATACTGGTATCGGAAGTGTGTCGATTCACACGAAAGTACATAAGTAGAAAAATAACGATATTCGGCGCTGGTCGTAGACATAGATGACGCGAGACCCACATCATCGAGCTTTGGGTCAACGCGACAAAGAGTAGCATCAGAATGTATAAAGTCATATAATACAAAGTTTAGAAAAACTTCCATTTATGATTTTTTCTCAAAATAGTCATACATATGATCTGACATAGGATGTTCGTGTCAACTCTAAATACACACTTAAGCTAAAACACTCTGCATCAACCCATTAATAGCTATCATTATTGAGGTCGAATTAAAATAGATTTCTTCTGGATATCATATTTCCCACAAAGTTTTTATTTAAAGTTTCTCGAGTGTGTGTATTAGTACATAATGTTTTCACACATGATATTCATGCCAAAACCGTAAATTGCTCATTTCGTACTAACAGATTGCACTTAAAACTCATCAATAACTAAATTTTATATGCCATGATCGGAAACATTTACCCATATAGAGAATTATAGACAACTTTTTTGTTCCAATATATATGAGCTCCCATAAAGTATTTACACAACATTTGAAGGAAACTCCAATTGATATGAAACCTTTTGTTCGAATATAACACAAGACTGCCCATCCAAAGTGGAAATGTTGGGAAAATAAAATACATAAAATATCACATACAGTAAGATGTGAAACCTTTCCAAACAAGAAACGAAAGCATTCCCAACATACAATATGCAATAGAAGAAGCACGCAAATCTTATTGAAAAAGACCTGATTTGTCATGAAGGACATGATAACCACAAGACTGCACAAATATTTGATCCTAATGTTTGAGCTCTCTACGAATCATCGAATAGGCGAGTGAAATGATATATCCTCTTTATAGTACAATTATCTACCCTTTAACCTGTTTGCTAACAACATCTCCAGACGGCTAGAACATAAACCGATAAAGGTCCGCCATGAACAAATACGGGAAAGCTTGACGTCCTTTACCAATTGATAGATATCTTCGGCATATGATCTCTTAGAGATTACTGTCTAGAACTTGCATATCTCAGCATTGATGACGACCACAAGCATATTTTATGTGTGGTTTTAGAAATCCGTATGGACAAATTCTTCCCGGATCACGAGATCAGATTATCCAACATTGGTTCATCATTTAGCTTTCTGTGCTGATCACCTAGCACTATGACTTGATCAACCTTTAATCATTTTCTTATCCATTCACTATGATAATGTTTTTATGTGTAAACATGATATCTTATACAATCTTCTCCTTTTATTTCCAATGGTCAACCCTCTTTTGACGCCAGTCAAAGGTGTAGACTACGTGGTGCCCATTGAATGGAATTTCGTCCTTAAGGGTGTGTTGATGCATCTAATCTCCCCAACACTTATATATGATCCTAATTTATGTCTATAGTGTGTCTGAACATGAAAAATATGATATATATGGTATCGGAAGTGTGTCGATTCACGAAAGTACATAAGTAGAAAAATAAGGATATTCGACGCTGGTCGTTAGACATAGATGACGCGGGGCCCACATCATCGAGCTTTGGGTCAACACGACAAAGAGTAGCATCAGAATGTATAAAGTCATATAATACAAAGTTTAGAAAACTTCCATTTATGTTTTTTTCTCAAAATAGTCATACATATGATCTGACATATGATGTTCGTGTCAAACCTCTAAATACACACTTAAGCTAAAACACTCTACATCAACCCATTAATAGCTATCATTATTGAGGTCGAATTAAAATAGATTTCTTCTGGATATTATATTTCCCACAAAGTTTTTATTTAAAGTTTCTCGAGTGTGTGTATTAGTACATAATAGTTTTCACACATGATTATCATGCGAAACCTAAAATGCTCATTTCGTACTAACAGATTGCACATAAACTCATCAATAACAAAATTTTATATGCCATGATCGGAAACATTTACCCATATAGAGAATTATAGACAACCTTTTTGTTCCAACATATATGAGCTCCCATAAAGTATTTACATAACATTTCAAAGGAAACTCCAATTGATATGAAACCTTTTGTTCGAATAATAACTACGAGACTGCCCTTCCAAAAGTGGAAATGTTGGGAAAATAAAATACATAAAATATCACATATAGTAAGATGTGAAACCTTTCCAAACAAGAAACGAAAGGTTCCCAACATACATATGCAATAGAAGAAGCACGCAAATCTTATTTGAAAAAGACCTGAGCTTGTCATGAAGGACATGACAACCACCAAGACTGCACAAATATTTGATCCTAATGTTTGAGCTCTCTAGGAATCATACGAATAGGCTAGTGAAATGATATCTCCTCTTTATAGTAAAATTATCTACCCTTTAACCTGGTTGCTAGCAAACATCTCCAGACGGCTAGAACATAAACCGATAAAGGTCCGCCATGAACAAATAGGAAAGCTTGACCTCCTTTACCAATTGATAGATATCTTCCGGCATATGATCTCTTAGAGATTACTGTCTAGAACTTGCATATCTCAGCATTGATGACGACCACAAGCATATTTTATGTGTCGTTTTAGAAATCCGTATGGACAAATTCTTCCCGTATCACGAGATCGCATTATCCAACATTGGTTCATCATATAGCTTTCTGTGCTGATCACCTAGCACTATGACTTGATCAACCTTTAATCATTTTCTTATACATTCACAATGATAATGTTTTTAAGTGTAAACATGATATCTTATACAATCTTCTCCTTTTATTTCCAATGGTCAACCCTCTTTTGACGCCGGTCAAAGGTGTAGACTAAGCGGTGCCCATTGAATAGAATTTCGTCCTTAAGGGTGTGTTGATGCATCTAATCTCCCCAACACTTATATATGATCCTAATTTATGTCTATAAGTGTGTCTGAACATGAAAATATGATATATACTGGTATCGGAAGTGTGTCGATTCACACGAAAGTACATAAGTAGAAAAATCACGATATTCGGCGCTGGTCGTAGACATAGATGACGCGGGACCCACATCATCGAGCTTTGGGTAAACGCGACAAAGAGTAGCATCAGAATGTATAAAGTCATATAATACAAAGTTTAGAAAACTTCCATTTATGATTTTTTCTCAAAATAGTCATACATATGATCTGACATAGGATGTTCGTGTCAAACCTCTAAATACACACTTAAGCTAAAACACTCTGCATCGACCCATTAATAGCTATCATTATTGATGTTGAATTAAAATAGATTTCTTCTGGATATTATATTTCCCACAAAGTTTTTATTTAAAGTTTCTCGAGTGTGTGTATTAGTACATAATAGTTTTCACACATGATTATTCATGCCAAAACCCTAAAATGCTCATTTCGTACTAACAGATTGCACATAAACTCATAAATAACTAAATTTTATATGCCATGATCGGAAATATTTACCCATATAGAGAATTATAGACAAAATTTTTGTTCGAACATATATGAGCTCCCATAAAGTATTTACATAACATTTGAAAGGAAACTACAATTGATATGAAACCTTTTGTTTGAATAATAACTACGAGACTGCCCATCCAAAAGTGGAAATGTTGGGAAAATAAAATACATAAAATATCACATATAGTAAGATGTGAACCTTTCCAAACAAGAAACGAAAGGATTCCCAACATACAATATGCAATAGAAGAAGCACGCAAATCTTATTTGAAAAATACCTGAGCTTGTCATGAAGGACATGACAACCACCAAGACTGCACAAATATTTTATCCTAATGTTTGAGCTCTCTAGGAATCATACGAATAGGCTAGTGAAATGATATCTCCTCTTTATAGTACAATTATCTACCCTTTAACCTGGTTGCTAACAAACATCTCCAGACGGCTAGAACATAAACCCGATAAAGGTCCGCCATGAACAAATACGGGAAAGCTTGACCTCCTTTACCAATTGATAGATATCTTCCGGCATATGATTTCTTAGAGATGACTGTCTAGAACTTGCATATCTCAGCATTGATGATGACCACAAGCATATTTTATGTGTGGTTTTAGAAATCCGTATTGACAAATTCTTCCCGTATCACGATATCACATGATCCAACATTGGTTCATCATTTAGCTTTCTGTGCTGATCACCTAGCACTATGACTTGATCAACCTTTAATCATTTTCTTATCCATTCACTATGATAATGTTTTTAAGTGTAAACATGATATCTTATACAATCTTCTCCTTTTATTTCCAATGGTCAACCCTCTTTGACGCTGGTCAAAGGTGTAGACTACGCGGTGCCCATTGAATAGAATTTCGTCCTTAAGGGTGTGTTGATGCATCTAATCTCCCCAACACTTATATGATCCTAATTTATGTCTATAAGTGTGTCTGAACATGAAAATATGATATATACTGGTATCGGAAGTGTGTCGATTCACACGAAAGTACATAAGTATAAAAATAACGATATTCGGCGCTGGTCGTAGACATAGATGACGCGGGACCCACATCATCGAGCTTTGGGTCAACGCGACAAAGAGTAGCATCAGAATGTATAAAGTCATATAATACAAAGTTTAGAAAACTTCCATTTATGATTTTTTCTCAAAATAGTCATACATATGATCTGACATAGGATGTTCGTGTCAAACCTCTAAATACACACTTAAGCTAAAACACTCTGCATCAACCCATTAATAGCTATCATTATTGAGGTTTAATTAAAATAGATTTCTTCTGGATATTATATTTCCCACAAAGTTTTTATTTAAAGTTTCTCGAGTGTGTTTATTAGTACGTAATAGTTTTCACACATGATTATTCATGCCAAAACCCTAAAATGCTCATTTCGTACTAACAGATTGCACATAAACTCATCAATAACTAAATTTTATATGCCATGATCGGAAACATTTACACATATAGATGATTATAGAAAACTTTTTTGTTCCAACATATATGAGCTCCCATAAATGTCGCACCCGGACTTCTAGGGGATACTCACTGGTCCGAACTGAATATTAGATGATTGGATTACGGGGCTTACCGGCTCCCGCGTCCTCTTACGAGTAGGCCAACACTTACGTGTGACAACCAATCTCTACTATCCACCATTGATGTAAACTATCCCGTAGAAATCAGGATACTACCATTGACGTACTTCATACCATTCACACATGGTACGTCAACGGCGTTGAACAAAATGATAACACAACATATCTCTACGACACAAAAGATGGAAATAAGTTGCAAATGTCTCTCACTAGAGCAGAGATAGCAAATACAATCATCCAGAGGACACATGTCCCAACATAACATCATTACAACACAGCGGAAGCATTCAACATGTCTGAGTACAGACAAGATCCAAATAGGCCTAAGAGGCCGGAAACGAACAGACGGAGCCCATCCACGAAGTCTCGGATCCTGCCCGGGTCCGCTATCTACTCGTCAGCAGTCTCGTCATACTTCATGTATTAGCCACCATGGAGATCCTCGGAAACGTCTTCTGCGGAAACCACAGCCCCAAAGGGGTCAGTACATAAACGTACTGGCAAGCAAGACTCACAGTTCACCAAAGTGTAGCCCGTCAACACCAAGCACAGATGCTTTGGGTTCAACGGAAGGAAGGGGATATAAAAGATGCTGCAACTGGCTGCTCTAACCAACTACAGAGTTACTGCCACTTCCGGCTAACAGAAAGGACATAAGATCGCGTATCGTAACCAACTACAACTAACCAACAAACAAACCCATCCTGGACCTCGCCCCTTATCCAAAGAAGCAATCCGAGGATAACTCACACAGTTGGATTAATGTTGGTTCAGATTGTTGTGTCAATAAGCCTATTACTAGAAAAGTTGTTAATCATTGGGTGTAAGGTTGTTAAACATTAGGTTTAAGTTGTTCTGAGTACTTGTTAGCCAATAATTTCACCAAGTAATCCATAACCGCGGAAAACACGGCTTCTCGAGAAGATTTATCCCTGCAGGGGTGCACCAATTTGGCCGTACACGTAAGAATATCGCGCCAGACGGGAATCAAACCCACCAAGCGAGGCTCTCACAACTCAACTCTTCTTCGCATCAAGCCCAAAGCACCTTGGGCGCACGGCTAATCGAGCCCCGAAGAAAGGGGACCCTCATAGCACTCTAAGAACGTGTCCCCCTATATGCCGACTACAAAAGTTTCCACCCTGGCCTGGGCTCGCAAAAACATGCATGCGGCAAATGGAACACCCGAACTAAATGAGGCGATTTGGACGAGATGCGAATCGAATCAAATTGAGGGGGCGCCCATACTCGCTTCCCACATGCGGTTAGTGCGCTCATCGTGGATCAGTAGACAAGACCCTTTTCCTATTAGGGTCGACACTAGCAGGCCTCAAAACCACACAGGGCCTCCTGCCGGTGCCTTATCATCAAATTATTATTAATAATAACATTAGCATGATTGATTGATTAAACATCGAGCCCCCAGAACATGATAGAAATGGTAACAGAAAGTAACGGGTAACAGACTCGAGCAAAACAACCTAAGCATGCTAGTAAGACACGGGCAACAAGCAAAAGATTATAGGTATGGAGGTGAGGCAATATCAGGGTTAAACGATACATGTGATAGGTTCGTAACAGAAGCAACTATTCATAGGGCTAGCAGAATAGACAACGGAAAAGTATCGGTATCCAATGTTGAAAGGAACACGGTGGTTCATGTGAGTGAATACTTGCCTGCAAACCCAGTAGCCTGGTACTGAGCTAACTCCTTAGAAGGGGTGTCGTAAGTATCGTCGGTCTCAACGTTGTCGTATATACGGGAAGAAGCAAACAGACAACGCAGAAAGATAAGCAATCAATAACATGGCATAATGCACAAACATGGGATGATGCATGTCAATTTAATGGATGCATCAGAATAAACTAGTTGACAAGGTAACATAACATGATTAAATGGACCCACATGCAATTTGGATTGCATATGGAAAGCCCATGAATTATGGTTGAAATAATTGTTTTACAAGTAATCATCATGTGTAAGTGAATTAG
Organism: Alopecurus myosuroides; assembly: GCA_028641055.1. Lineage (NCBI taxonomy): Eukaryota > Viridiplantae > Streptophyta > Magnoliopsida > Poales > Poaceae > Alopecurus > Alopecurus myosuroides. The sequence continues at coordinate 44,767 of JAPCYS010004034.1, forward strand.
CATGATGCAAGGATGAGGAAAACAGAAAAATAACAACAATAGAATCAATTGGAAATAAGGTTTACCAATTTTGGAAATTGGTTTATTAAGTTATGGAATTTTGGGTTCCTTAAAGGTGTCACACAAGCATTTGTTGTTTTCACCACTTTTAATTGTTCAAAATAGATAACAAAATTCATATTTGGAAAGAACACACAATTTTATGTGGAATACATGTTTCACTTGTTGAAAAAGGATTTCAAATAAATTATTTATGAATTAAACAAGTTTAAGCAAGAATTAAATGAATTTAATTCAAACATGAACTTATTTGAATTTTTATTTGTGCACAACATTAGATGAAGTTCATATTTGAAAAGTTTATACTTTTAGGGTTGGAAAACATATTTTATATGTCCTAAAAGAAATTAATTTGACCAAGTTATGAATTTAACAATTTTAAATGATTTAAACAAGGGTTAAATTATTTGACCAATTTTAATTATTCAAAACATGAAGCAAAATTTATATTTGGAAAGGTGGTTTAATTTTGCATGGAAAACATATTTTATTTGTTGAAATTGGATTTAAAATGAGCAAGTTATTATTTTGGCAATTTTAAATGCAATAATTAAGAAACAGTTGTTTTCAGCAATTTAAATTATTCAAAACAGTAAACAAAGTTGATATTTGGAAAGTAAATGAAAAATGGGATGGAAAACATATTAAGTTTGTTGGATTTGGAATTTTTATGCCCAAGTTATGATTTTTGCAAAATTAAGTGAATTAAACAAGAATTCAAATATTTCACCAATTTAAAATATTCAAACAGTAAAAAATTTTTTATTTGGATAGATCATTTAATTTATGGTACAGAAAGCATATTAAAAATGTTGAATTTGGATTGGATGAATTACTTATGCATTTTACAAGTTAAGGTGTAATTCTGCCATTTTTTATGAACTAGGGACTTGGAAATAATTTTACAGGGGTCTAGATTTAATTACCAGGGGCATGGATGTGATTTCTGGGAAGGTGCTGTGCCAAAACAAATAGAAATAAAAAGGTTGGTTAATTGGTGGGAGGGGGACTCGAACCCCTGCCCTCCTGGGCGCGCAAAGGGTGATGCTACCAGTGGGCTGATGACTTGTTTGGTGACAGAGAAGGGGGACTCGGGGGGTTATGGTTCAGGCTGCGGATAGGAGACTGACGAAACTGAATCCATCTGAGCGAACGCATCCACGACAGAGGTCGACGGTGGCTCGCTGCCTGCTGCCGCGGCCGTGCGGTGGGGCGCTGCGGGTGGTCGAGGGGTGTGCGGCCAAGGGAGAGAGGAGGGGAGCGAGAGGGAAGGGAGCGGACGAGGGGGAGGAGCTCACCACGAGTGCTCGAGGGAGACAGCGAGGGCGGAGCAGGGATGGCCGGCGATGAGGTCCTCGATGGCGGCGGCGCCTCGGGCTCCTCGGGCAACCGAGGGCACGGCGAGGGAGAGGGAACCGTGGCGGTTCCATTCCCGCACCTAGCCACGGCGGGGGTGCCTCGGAAGGGCGGCGATCGCCGGAGGAGGGAGAGGGCTGAAATTTCGGTGGGTTTAGGTTCAGTGAAATACATAGAATTGGAGCAGAGAGAAGAAGGTGGGAGAGGAGAAGGAAGAGAACGGCGGGGAGGAAGAAGGAGGAGAAAAGAAATAGGGTTAGGGTTAGGGTTCGAGGTGTTGGAGTTATAGGAAGGTGTGGAGGAGGGGCAGCCGTTGCTGTGCCTCTGAACATACGTGGACATGCCCGATGGTCGTCCGTACTGAGGAAGAAGATGAGAGGGGGGTACGGGCCAGGGGGCTGCGAGTTGGGCTGGGCCTGCTGGTGCTCTCTCTCTCTTCTCTTCTTTTTATTTCTTTTTTTGTTCTATTATTTTTTTTTGCTGAATAGAATAGGAAGAGAAAAGAGAGGTTTTTGGGTTAGGAATTTTTAGGGAACTTTTTTGTAACAACTCCTTATTGGAAAATGCAACATGTGCAAGTTTGGGTTTCCAAATATTTCAAAATATTTGGATGGTTGCAAATTGGTTGAACTTTGAATGAAAAATGAGATTAAGTGATTTATTAAAAAAACAACACTTAAATATTTGATCCTTATAATTTAATTGAAACAAAAGGATTAGAAATGTGTTGTAATTATCATTAATCCCAAAAGGTTGTTGTTTGGAAAAATGTGATTTGAATTTGGAAGCAATTTGAATTAAGTGAGTTATTAGAAGCCAATTTTAATAGTTTGAACCTTAAGGTTTAATGGAAACAAATGATTGATTTGTTTTCCAATTTTCATAACTTTCAAAAGGGTTGTTGTTTTGGAAATTAATTGAATTTGCAAAGGGTTTGGTATTAAATGAGTTTTTGATTTAGAAACAAAACAATAGTTTTGGAATCACAACTTTAATGGAAACAATTGATTGTTTTGATTTGAAATATCATTTTGGAAATTGTAACATCACAAGTATGAAACAAAAGGTTTGAATTTTGGTTTGAAATTCAAATAGAAAATAAAGGAAAACAGTTGGAAAACAAATGAAAACAGAGGAAAACAAAAGGAAAACAAGCAAAACAAATGCAATGAACATGATGTCATGATGCAAAACATAACATAACAGAGAGCAAACATTCTAATGGCTATTTTTCATACTTGGGATGTTACAAAACGCCCCCCCTTGAAGGAATCGCGCCCCGAGATTCCTATTGAGAAAAGAAAAGGTCCGGATACTTCTTGGGAAGATCCTCTTGAGCTGTGACACGTGAAACACATCGTGCACCTTGGATAGTTTTTCTGGAAGTTCAAGATGATAGGCATCCCTGGCAACTTTTCTGGAAGGATGTCAGGGAATTTGGAAACCACCGGAACATTTTCAAGTAAAGGTAGAGGTTTTGTATCAAGGGTGTATAGCTGAAATGAATTTGATTCATTCGTAGAATAGACTATCTGGCCAGAAGGGTGGAACAGAGTTATTGATTACACGCCGGTAGCAGAACTGAATTAGGAAGCAACAACAAGGTTTGAACGGACGAAAAGGATGTTGAGAAGAACAGGATAACGAAGCAACATCGGGAAAACGAGATCAAAACACTCCTGAGGTACTACGGAAAAACCCATCCGGGCTTCTAAAGGATCAATATCTACTCCTTAAGGAATAGAGGATCTGCTTCCGGGGCTTACACGCCTCCGTTCTCAATCGTGAGTAGGCAACATGATAAATCATGTCACAACCACCTCCATTCCTATGGTCTAGTAGATATAACCATCCTAGAGAAACCAGGATTCGTGAAATCCTAACTTGAAAGTTTAGATGAGAAGGGAAAACAACGTTGCACTTCCTTACCAGAAAAAGGGAGGGTGGGTGGGGAAAGAAGAAAAAGAACAGAATTCCTACTCTCGCGTTTCATTTTTCCTATATAGCTACAAAATAGTTTCTAGACTCAACTGCGACCAGTAAAAAGGGATCCTACAGGCAGACAGGCTCTGATACCATTTGTCGCACCCGGACTTCTAGGGGATACTCACCGGTCCGAACTGAATAGTAGATGATTGGATTACGGGGCTTACCGGCTCCCGCGTCCTCTTACGAGTAGGCCAACACTTATGTGTGACAACCAATCTCTACTATCCACCGTCGATGTAAACTATCCCGTAGAAATCAGGATACTACCATTGACGTACTTCATACCATTCACACATGGTACGTCAACGGCGTTGAACAAAATGATAACACAACATATCTCTACGACACAAAAGATGGAAATAAGTTGCAAATGGCTCTCACTAGAGCAGAGATAGCAAATACAATCATCGAGAGGACACATGTCCCAACATAACATCATTACAACACAGCGGAAGCATTCAACATGTATGAGTACAGACAAGATCCAAATAGGCCTAAGAGGCCAGAAACGAACTGACGGAGCCCATCCACGAAGTCTCGGATCCTGCCCGGGTCTGCTATCTACTCGTCAGCAGTCTCGTCATACTTCATGTATTAGCCACCATGGAGATCCTCGGAAACGTCGTCTGCGGAAACCACAGCCCCAAAGGGGTAAGTACATAAACGTACTGGCAAGCAAGACTCACAGTTCACCAAAGTGTAGCCCGTCAACACCAAGCACAAATGCTTTGGGTTCAACGGAAGGAAGGGGATATAAAAGATGCTGCAACTGGCTGCTCTAACCAACTACAAAGTTACTGCCACTTCCGGCTAACAGAAAGGAGATAAGATCGCGTATCGTAACCAACTACAACTAACCAACAGACAAACCCATCCTGGACCTCGCCCCTTATCGAACGAAGCATTCCGAGGATAACTCACACAGTTGGATTAATGTTGGTTCAGATTGTTGTGTCAATAAGCCTATTACTAGTCAAGTTGTTAATCATTGGGTGTAAGGTTGTTAAACATTAGGTTTAAGTTGTTCCGAGTACTTGTTAGCCAGTACTTTCACCAAGTAATCCATAACCGCGGAAAACACGGCTTCTCGAGAAGATTTATCCCTGCAGGGGTGCACCAATTTGGCCGTACACGTAAGAATATCCCGCCAGACGGGAATCAAACCCACCAAGCGAGGCAGTCTACACAACTCAACTCTTCTTCGCATCAAGCCCAAAGCACCTTGGGCGCACGGCTAATCGAGCCCCGAAGAAAGGGGACCCTCATAGCACTCTAAGAACGTGTCCTCCTATATGCCGACTACAAAAGTTTCCACCCTGGCCTGGGCTCGCAAAAACATGCATGCGGCAAATGGAACACCCGAACTAAATGAGGCGATTTGGACGAGATGCGAATCGAATCAAATTGAGGGGGGCGCCCATACTCGCTTCCCACATGCGGTTAGTGCGGTCATTGTGGATCAGTAGACAAGACACTTTTCCTATTAGGGTCGACACTAGCAGGCCTCAAAACCACACAGGGCCTCCTGCCGGTGCCTTATCATCAAATTATTATTAATAATAACATTAGCATGATTGATTGATTAAACATCGAGCCCCCAGAACATAATAGAAATGGTAACAGAAAGTAACGGGTAACAGACTCGAGCAAAACAACCTAAGCATGCTAGTAAGACACGGGCAACAAGCAAAAGGTTATAGGTATGGAGGTGAGGAAATATCAGGGTTAAACGATACATGTGATAGGTTCGTAACAGAAGCAACTATTCATAGGGCTAGCAGAATAGACAACGGAAAAGTATCGGTATCCAATGTTGAAAGGAACACGATGGTTCATGTGAGTGAATACTTGCCTGCAAACCCAGTAGCCTGGTACTGAGCTAACTCCTTAGAAGGGGTGTCGTAAGTATCGTCGGTCTCAACGTCGTCGTATATACGGGAAGAAGCAAACAGACAACGCAGAAAGATAAGCAATCAATAACATGGCATAATGCACAAACATGGGATGATGCATGTCAATTTAATGGATGCATCAGAATAAACTAGTTGACAAGGTAACATAACATGATTAAATGGACCCACATGCAATTTGGATTGCATATGGAAAGCCCATGAATTATGGTTGAAATAATTGTTTTACAACTAATCATTATCTCCATTCTGTTTCCCCTCCCATCTTATTTGTTTTGGAGTCTCCCCCCTTGTCTATCTTTCAAAGTGTTAGGATCCTACGTGGGTGGACGTTTTCTGAGCCGTTAACCTAATAGGTTCGATCATCGAAAGATTCCTGGTGGAAGAACATCGTCGTCACTCCGAGCAAGATTCCCTTGTTAGTGGTGTCGAGGAGATCAGCTGGAAGCGTGAAGAATCGATAGTCGAACTTCTTTCCCCTCCCGGGTTAGCAGGTGGATTGCGAGGGCGCAATCCCTTGTTAGTGGTGTCGTCTGTAACACCTGGGGTGTTCCCCCTTAGTAGAAAATTGGTTGCTTTCCTTTTCTTTTTGCATCACATGCATCATAAGCATTGCACTCTGTTTTTCAAAACAACTCAAAAATCCAAACCAAATTAAACTTTCAAACATTGTCCAAATTTCCAATTTAAAAATTGCAAACTAAACAACTCAATTTGTTTCCAATAGTTTGAAGTTGATTTATTTAAATTGCTTGTTAAATAAAAAAAAATTCCTTATTATCAACACCCCAATGGCAAATTAAATTTCAAATAAATTCATTCATAATGGGCATGATCCAATTGTGGTTTAAACATTAAATTCTTGCAAACAATTAAGTTCAATAAGATTTCATAATTGTTTGGGTTTATTGAATAAATTGTTTAAAAATCAATCTTTACGAAATACAATGGAAATGCAAATAGCAATTTAAAACTCAAGTTAATATTCCAAATTTTTGGACTTAATGTTCACAATTGCTTTGAATTGTTGTTTGCCAATTAATAAAACTTATTAATAAAAATTAAAACCCCAAACCCCAACCTATTGTTTCTCTCTCTCCTTTTCTTTTCTGACAAGAAAAAAAAAAGAGAAGGAAAAAATAAAAGGAAAAGGTGAGCTGAGGGAGACAGCCTAACCCACAGCCCATCTCCCCCTAGCCCAACAGCCCACGCTGCTCTTTCTTCCTCGTACGGACGATGCTGTCGCTGTCGAACCCCCCAACCACCGTGGGATCCCCTCTCCTCCAGTCGATGCCCAGCCGTACGAGCTCTAGCCCCCATAAAACCCTCCTCTCCCCTCGCCCTAGCCCTCTCTCTTTCCCTGCCGCCGCCGCCCCTTCCTTTCTCCTTCCTCTCTCCCCACTTCTCTGAATTTCTTGTCTGCACCACAACGACCACCGGAGCACCTCGCAGCCGCTCCGACGTCGTGAACACTCCCGACCCAAGATGAGCGGTGGAAAAGAACCACCCGGACTCCCTCGTTCTCCTCGACCTTAAGCACCACCCGGAGGGGCAACAGGACGTCCGTGGCTTCCTCGTCTTCAGTTCGGACGCCGACGAGCTTCTTCGATTTCTCGCCGCCGCGGACGACATCGAGCACGAGCTACTACCTCGGCGTCCTCCTGGTGAGCCACCCTTCCGATTCCCGTCAAAATCCGGCCCTTTCGCGCTAGGTATGGTCGTGTCGTTTTCTGACCAACGTCTGTTCCGCCATGGCCGCCGGCCGGAGCTTCGGCCTCGCATGACGGTTCGTGACCGTTGCTCTGCTTCTTCCGCTACTGCTGCTCGCCTTGGACGTCTCTGGGCTGGTTCCCTTTGCCGCTACCCTCTGGTGAGCCTCCGTTCCTCCTCCACCCTTGCCGTCCGTATCTTCACCGTACACGATGGTTCCTTGGCGAGCTTAGCTCCATGGCCATGGAGGCCACCTTCTGTGCGTGCCCGTACACACACCCGATGCACGCACGACGCACACACCTGCAGCGCACACTCGCATGCCCAGCACACGCACGCTGTGGTCGCCGCAATTTCTTTTCCGCCTCGTTGTTGTTCGACCGTCAGAGAACGAGCTGTTCTTCTTGTTCAGTTAACGCACATCAGTAACTTCAACCTCGCTCGCAGCCCATACTTGACAAGAACCCGCACTCACCCCAGTGGCACGGGCCTCGCGCGCGCTCGCTGCAGGCGAGGGTTCGATCCCCCTCGCTGCGCTTTAAAAGCGCCCTTTTTGCTAATTTCACACACGCGCTCGGGCCCGCCATTCAGTGGCGCGATTGCCACCTCACTGCGCACACACGCACACGTGGATGCCACAGAGGCACGGGCCCGCACTGCAGAGGCCCAGGCCAGGGTGCCCTGGGTGAAAAACGCCCCAGGGGCCCATCTGCGTTCCTTTTTCTTTCTTTTAGGTCCCTGTTATTACAGATTGGTCCCTAATTTTAAAATGATAATAACTTTTATTTCCTAAATTCAAATAATGCAAATAAAATATGTTTGCTGAACCAAATTAAATTCTCTACCTGTTTACATCATTTGTTTTCTGTTTTGCACATTTCAAATTGTTTCAAATTCAAACAAATCATTTCAAATTTGATTAAATGCATAAATAATTCATACTTAATTCAAATAACACAAATAAAATATGTTTTCCATGCTATTTTGAACCACCATTCCAAATATAAAATTTGTTTCATGTTTTGAATAATTAAAATTGCTTCAATAATTTAAACCTTGTTTAAATCATTTAAATTTGCTAAATTCATAACTTGCTCAAATTAAATTATTTTTGAACTTATAAAATATGTTTTCAAACCAGAAAAGTATAAACTTTTCAAATATGAATTTGAATTAATGTTTTGAACAAATAAAAATTCAAATAAGTTCATACTTGAATTAAATTCATTTAAATCTTGTTTAAACTTGTTTACTTCATAATTAATTCATCTTAATTCCTTTTTCAATATTTGAAACATGCTTTCCACCTAAAATTTTGTGTACTTTCCAAATATAAATTTTGTTATCAGTTTTGAACAATTAAAATGGGTGAAAACAACCAAATGCTTGTGTAACACCTTTAAGGAACCAAAATTTCATAACTTAATAAATAAATTTCCAAACTTGGTAAACCTTATTGCAAATTGAATCCCTGGTTGTTTTCTTATTGTTTTCATCATCCATGCATCATTCTAATCAACTTTCACATGATGGTTAGCTGTAGATAATTGGATTCAACATTAATCCATGGGCTTTCCATATGCAATCCAAATTGCATATGGGCCCATTTAAACATGTTTATCATGTCAGCTAGTTTATCTTGATGCATCTTTAAATTTGTCATGCATCCATATCTTGATCATGCCGGATCTTTTGCCGTAGTAGTAATTGTTGCATCCGGTGTTTGTTCGAGGTTCGTTGCTTCTTCCCGGATAGGACGTTGAGATGATGTGAGCAACGACAAGTTATGTGGATGTACCTCTACTTGCTGGATCCCAGGCAAGTATACTCACTTGCTGCCAAATGGCCGCGTTTCATCACTTGTTACCGATTCTTTCCGTTGTTCTTATTCTAGCCTTTTGATTCGATGCTTGTGTCTCGATCCTATCATATGTTTACCTTGCAGCCATGATATAACCTTCCTTCCACTTCATATCAACTGTTGTTTGTTTACCCTGTTGGCCCTCGTGTCGTAGTTGCATGCTTAGTGTTGTTTGCGCTCATGTCTTGTTGTCCGTCTTATCAACTGTTTAGTTTGATAGTTGGGTTTCAATTCAATCAACAACATGTTAATGTTTTGGGTAATAATAATTTGATGATAAGGCACCGGCAGGAGGCCCGGCGTGGTTTTGAAGCCTGCTAGTGTCGACCCTAATTAGGAAAAGGGTCTTTTCTACTGATCCATGATGAGCGCACTAACCGCATGTGGGAAGCGAGTATGGGCGACCCCCTCAATTTGATTCGATTCGCATCTCGTCCAAATCGCCTCAGTTAGTTCGGGTTTTCCATTTGCCGCATGCATGATCTTGCGAACCCAGGCCAGGGTGGAACTTTTGTAGTCGGCATTTAGGGAGACACGTTCTTAGAGTGCTATGAGGGTCCCCTTTTCTTCGTGGGACTTGATTAGCCGTGCGCTCAATTGCACGGGGTTCTTTGGGCTTGATGCGAAGTAGAGTTGGGTTGTGTTGAGTACCTCGCTTGGTGGGTTGATCCCCCGTCTGGCGGGTTATTCTTACGTGTACGGCCAAATTGGTGCATCCCTGCAGGGTTAAATCTTCTCGAGAAGCCGTGTTTTCCGCGGTTATGGATGACTTGGTGAAAGTACTGTCTAACAAGTACTCAGAACAACTTACACCTAACGAATGATACTTGACTAGTAATAGTCTTATTGACACAACAACTTGATCCATCATTAATCCAAAAGTGTGAGTATCCTTGGGTTGCTTCCTTAGTAGGGGGTAACATTGGATGGGTTTGTTTGGGTGGTTAGTACTAGTTGGTTACGATATGCTATCTTATCCCCCTCTTTTAGCCGGATGTTGTATCGAGTCTCTGTAGTCAGTTAGTGCAGCCCGCTGCCGCTTCTTTGCAATAATCCTTTTCCTTTCCGTTGAACCCAAAGTATTTGTATCTTGTGATGACTGGTTACGCCGGTATCTTGTGAGTATGGTTTATCCACTTGCCAGTACTTAACCGTACTGACCCACGAATCTTTTTCGTGGCTGCATATTCAACATTGCAGTCAACAGGTTTGAAGTCTGACGACGTTAGCTTGGGAATCCCTCCGGCTTGGCCTGGGCAGGGATTGGACGCTCTCGGTTATCTTCAGGACTCCTAGTCCAATTTGTATCTTGTCCGTAGTCGGACGCTATGTTGTTTCTTCCGCTGTTATTTGGATCTTTGTATTGTATCAGTTGTATCGTTGACTCGTTTGAGTCATCTTGTATATATCTTTTATGTTGTCGTTGTGGATTATTCGTGAATTGTGGTAATGTTATCACAAGTGGTAACCTGGAATCGGTTATTATGTGGATTTTGGCGGGAATGCTGAAATCTGCATAGTGCCCGATCTCGGGGCGTCACAAACCCCCTGACTGACTCGGCCCGGCAGGAAACCGGGTCTCCAAAGCCATCTAAGGAAGCTGAGGACGACGACGTCGAGATCCTGGACACAAGGATGGGCACTCCCAATCCTGACACCCAGGCAGCCCGGGTCTCGACCCCAAAGCCGGAGAAGATTCGTCCTCCGAGTGATCAGGCCGCCGGCTCTTCCGGTGTTAAGCCCGAGGATATGACTTTTACCCAGATGCTCGACGCCCTGCACACCTTGAGGGCTGACGAAGAAAAGGTCCTAGAAGCCCTGATAGCCAAACATGAGGTAAATCCGAGTAATCTTGCCTGTATATTTGTCTAGTCCCCAAGTTCCAAGTGAACTTATTGATAATTTGCTTGGAACTTTCATAGTGTATCCAACTGATAGTTTGCTGTTATCCGGCTAACCCTTCCTTGTGTTTCCATGCAGGCCTTCGTGACTCACTCCGAGAAAGCGTTGGCGAAGGCCACCAAACTCCTCGAGAAGGAGGCGGCGCTGCGTGAGTCGGCTGAAGCTGACGCCAAGAAGACGGGGAAGATTGCAAGAAAATACAGAAAAAGAGCTCACGCAGCAGAAGATGAATTGACCAAGCTTTCTGTTCAGATCGCCGACACATATCGTGCTTTGACTGGTAACTATTCCTAACTTAATAACTATAACCCGGATTCTCATTCTGATAGATAGTCAGATTTCCTTACTTAGAGCTTTTTTCTATTTTCTGCAGGTCCGGATGATGTAACTCCGGATGAAGATGGTATCGCAAAGCTGAAAGCCATAAAGAGCACGATCCGGCAGCTCTGTGCCAGAACCAAATGGATTCTTCAGGATCTGAAGTGGCCGGGTGTTGGGCATGGCAGCTTGAAGACGCTGCTTGACGCGTGCTCCACTATCCCCGAGTGGATTGAGCACTGGAAACGCTCGTCCTGCCGGGTTGGAGTAACCCGGGGGCTTGCGCTGGCTAAGGCATATTTTCCAAAACTTGAGCCGGCCAAGCTCGTAGGCGGGTTTCCAGAGTTCAACCATGACGGCTCCAGGTTCTCAGTAAAGAACTTCAAGGCTATTCAGAAGGAGGTTCGTCACCCGGCTAGCATAATTGCCGATAGTCTGGACGTTAGTTCGATCGTCCCACCATATGATGCTGATGACAAGGCAGTTAAGTCGGATCTTCCCAAGCCATATGATATGCTGGCCCGATGGAAGGCGGAGGCTGCTCAGGCGAGAGAAGAGGCCGCGAAGAGGAAGGCTAAAGCCGATTATGCGCCTGCTACCGCCACGCCGGTCGTTCCTCCTCCCGCACGGGCCGGCACTACTGCTGACCCGGGTGCTGCTGCCACCAAGACTGCTGAAGAACAAGGCAAGGAACAAGACCCGCCTGCCAAGGGCAAGGGCAAGATGGACGACTCGGCCCAAGAGGCCGAGTGAACTCTTTATCGGCAACCGTCTCAAGCACTTTATTCAGACAATGGGCCTTTTTAAAACAATTATTATTTTGATAGCGCGCCTGTGCGCTTTATGATACTACTATCCTGGTTTGTAATACGTTTTAAGACCTTAATATATTTCGTGGCCCTTATGGCCTTTTGCTTGAATTTTGATATTTCTTGACTTTGAGCTTTTTCATCCCTGGTTTTCCGACTTACTGCTATGGTTCCTTTTGTGAGACTCGGTTTCCGGGTCCCGTGGGTTTTGACTAGTGGACTTTTTTCTAAGTCCCCAAGTCCCCAAGACTCGGATTTTTGGGTTTTTGAGCTGAATAGCTAGATAATTTGTCTATGTTTTCAAATTCCCAAGTCCCCAAGGCCCAAAATTCCGAGTCTAGGGTGTTTGGGTCTTTCGAAAGGAACAAATTGTTACTGCTAAGCCCAAAACCTAGAGCCATTTAACATAGGATTTGAAGCTATGCTTGATATACCTTGAGTTTTCGGCTATTAACCTTGTACTCTGCATAACTTGTGGTTTAGATGACGACTACAACGGAATCGGTCTATTGCAACGAAAACAGTCGTTGTAAAAAGTGACTTATCGTCGCAATAGGGTTTTGTTGCACCGAAATCGGTTTTGTTGGGAGGCGTCGCGAAAACCTCCGTGGTAGAAGCCTGTCTCCGCGCACTTAGATTCGTCGCTAAAAAAGAATCCAGTTGCAACCATTTCCTAGGCAAATTGCCACTCACTTTTCCGTCGCGTCTCGCACATAACGCAACGTACGTATTTCGTTGGTACAGCTCTAGTGCAAAAAATACCCAAACGTGGCGAGTGACCAATGTGGCAACGGCGAGTGTTCCGTTGCGCTTGTTCTTTCGTTGCAAAAGTCGAGTTTATTTGCCACGTCCAATTGTGTGGGAAAAAACTATGGCAACAAACATTATACGCGTGGGAACAACGTTTTGCCACACACAATCAATCGTGGTAAGATGATTTTGAAATAGTAATCGCTACGGCCTTCATATTAGTAGCCATAAGCAATCGCGACAATTTCAACTATTCGTGGCGCCATTCAATTTCTACAAATTTTAGTTTTGTGGCGAGATGTAGTATTCGCAACATCCACATTTTATGTTGCTAGAAGCAACTGCGACAATAACAACTTTTCGTGGCGCCATTGTATTTCGACAAATTTTATTTTCGTGGCTACATGTACAATTCACAACGTACAAATTTTAGTAGCTAGAAACAACTGCGACAACTTCAACTATTCGTTGCGCCTTTCTATTTCTACAAATTTTAGTTTCGTGGTGAGATGTAGTATTCGCAACATCCACATTTTATGTTGCTAGAAACAACTGCGACAATAACAACTTTTCGTGGCGTCATTGTATTTCGACAAATTTTATTTTCGTGGCGACATGTACTATTCTCAACGTACAAATTTTAGTAGCTAGAAACAACTGCGACAACTTCACCTATTCGTTGCGCCTTTCTATTTCTACAAACTTTAGTTTCATGGCGAGAAGTATGGGAATTCTCTATTGCAACGAACATAGTTTTGGCGTGAATGAACTATCGCAACAAAGTTAGTTTGGTGGAGAAAATCTATTGCGACGATGTCTCCCTCATGGTGGTGAGAGTCTATTTCAACAAAACACTTTGTTGTGGCGACTGAGGCTTCACGCAACACTACAATTATCGTGGTAAACTACCTATTGGCACGTTATAGAACAAAAAAAATAAGGAAACAAATAATACGGGCATTGAATTAAAATGTTCAAAACGGTACGTAAAATATGTTTATTTACACAAAATAATAGTTCTCATAGCTATTTTTAATATATACAAATGAAATTCTCGTACAACATGGATCAAATCAAACTGAAATATCCAGTGCAGCTATTTGTTTCCATCAGAAGTTTGATTGCCGTCCTGCAATCAATTGTAAAAAAAAGGTGTGAGTCTAGTCAGCAATAACACATGCTGAAACATAAGAACCAGCAGACTATAGTGTGTGGATGAAGCAAAAACAGTTGTTGTAACTCAACGAAGCCACAACCCATAGTGAAACATAAACTGCAGCAAGTATAGGGTGGGTGCAGCAACGCTATAGTGTGGGTGAAGCAAAAACAGAATGTACTAGTACCAAACTGTACAAGATTGTGACTTACAAGTGTTCTTGTGATTGCTATTTGGTTATTCATGGTTCTTGTGTGCTTTATACATTCGACTTTTCTGTATCGTGCTGTGCGGAGGAACTATTTTCTTAGCAGGACTGTTGGTAAGTGATGGTTGCTGGTTCGACTTTTTAGACGTCTGCAAAAACAAAGTGCACGGTTAGCAACGTAAGTAAACAACTAAATCTTAGTAGTTTGCAATTGTATGACTATCATCACCTGAGGTGTAGTCGTCTTCTGCTTTTCCATCTGTGCGGAGAGCTCGTCAAACTTTGCCTGGAACCGTGAGTTAAACTATGCAACCAAGTTATTTTCAAATTCTTTTCTTGAGTTTCTCTCCGACTCCATCAGTTGTTCCCTTTGAGCAAGCTCTTCCATTAATCTCTTCTCAAGATTTTCTCTCTCAGCCCGCTCTACATTAATCTTCTCTTCCATGCTTGCACGTTCATCTAGTAACTTCTGTTCTAAAGTAGTGACCTTCGTGGTGAGCTGGGAGTTAACTTTTTGGGTCTCTGCCGTAGCCCGAGCTTGCTCCTCTAACAGCAACTTAGACCGCTGAGAACTAGTTTGCACCTGGGCCATGTATCTGAACCCACGAGGCTGCGATGACTTGCATTGAACGGTAGATTTATATGCTTTCTGGAAAATATTGATTCTTTGTTCAGCTGATAATGGAACACCAGTTTCCTTTAATCTGTTTTCAATCTCTTTACATGTTGTTTCCTGATTACGAAAAAAAATCTCAAATCAGATGAAGAAATATCCAAGATGGAGAACAGTAAATATGTTTAGAGTAGCTTCTAAGTCAGTTAACTCACGTAAACATCCTTGGACTCTTCTGTAGTCCATGTTTCATTCTTTGTATGGGTCAGTCTCCAGAGAGCAACACAGTCTGGCTCTTCTCCAGTTTCCGAATCCCTCTGCAAGTAGTGCAACAATTAGATACTATAAACATTAAAGCAAAGTGAACACCGACGCATGCATAGTGAGTAGGCCCATACATTCTCAAAACTGAGTTGAGAGTAGGATTTTGATCCTACTCTGTGTTTTGTCTTCATCTGCGTACGGTTATCCTTGTTCTTTTGGCTGAGTTCCTGCTCATTCAATTATAAAAAAAAAACTTGTCAGACAAGCCATTTGATGATAGTACAAAATTCACAAACAAGTAGTATAGAAATAACCAGGAATTTCGGATCAGTGCCAAAGTACTCGATCAACCATTCCCACTCTTCTTTTTGTAAATCTTCTGGGACAACTGCCCTTCTGGCATCATCTGTTTTGTATGCCTTGTAAGTGCTGCTTAGGTTTCCTCGCCAGCCTCTGTAGCGTTCTTTTGCAATTTTAAGAATTTTTCCGTGTGTTTCGTCTGTATCTGGCATATCGTATCTGTCCTGTAATGCGTAGAACAAACAGATAGACTTAGTTTAGTAGTAGTACATTAATTATGGACGAAAAAAGCAGACAACACATGTGAGAAAGGTTGTACTCACCAACATATCTGTGACGATCATGCGATGGATGTTAGGGTGAATGTCTGACCACCTCCTCACTCCAATAATTGGTAACCTTCTTTTCATTGTGATTACCACGTCATCCTCGAATGAACGGTTGCTCATTCCTACTGGACCACCCAATGTTTCAGAGAAATCAACACCTAGCTTTGCAGCTCCATTGGCATGACGCTTCTTATTGGCTTTCAAACCTTTCACTACACCTCGCCCTTTCTTCTTCGGTATGTCATCACCTACATCCCAAAACACACACAAAGAAACAATTTATTTTGTAGTTGATTGAAAGAAATTAGGACACAGCGGTAAAAAAAATAGCTAGTACCTTCTTGTAGTTGTAGCTTCGGGCGATAGCAGCGTGCATGGGAAGTCCAATCATCAACGGAACACATGTCAGTTTCAGACACATCAGTGTTAGGTTTAGTTCCTGTTTCAGGGTTAACATTTGTACTGAATCAGCAATCGTAGATTTTATCCATTAAAACAAATATTAGACAGAGCTTAAATGTCAAAAATAAATTACCACGTCTACGTTTTCCCTGACTTTTTTATATTGTAGTATACTTTCAACCCTTGTCATGCAGACAGATGCTTTCTTTATTACTGAAAATGTTAACAATAAATGGACAAAGCATTAGCATTGTGCATAATTCAGAAAGCTGATTAAGAATTAATGAATTAATAATGGAGTAATCTGTATCTTCTTCTTTGTTTGAAGCTTGTTCCTCTTCGGTTGCATCCCTAACTGCATGTTTATCAAAATTGTGGATTAGGTAAGGAATGCATAAAATAGTTACCGGGGAAAATATTTATTAAAGTCTGTATTGAAGGAGTTGCGAGTTGGAGATTTGGCATGAAAGTATAACCTGTGATAGTGATCTGTCGCTTTTTTCTGGTGGATCCAGTTGCATCATCAAGCAGAGACTCTATTGTTGCAATATCAACCGCCGTGGCCTTCTCCCTAAACACACACAGGGAGATCTTCTTATCATTAGAGTGTATGCGTTTCAATTGCTCCAAATCACTACCATGGTCGATTGGAACAAGTTTTCCTTTGCCAGGGCCATTATTTAGCCTGCAGTACAGGTAATCACGCGCGCCACTGAAGCCAACGTTTTCAATCAAATTGATGAACTCCATATAGCAGATTCCTCCGGTTCCATGGCTGCTTCCACAACTTTTTTGTTTTTATCACCGTCCTCATAGAAAAGTCTAACTTTCCAAATGGGTTCGGTCGTCTACAATTAGATCGAAGGAAAAAATGAGAACCCAAATAATCAGTGAGTTAGCAGATCTGAAATAAAAAATAGTTACATGGCATTATTCACATAGAAAACCAGATACACATATGATCGACTAGGTGTTCATACACGGATTAACGCTTCAACCAGAGGAAGAACATAGAATAACAACCAATATCGAGACCATATAAGAGACGGTGAGATCACGGAGATGGACGAGAAGCAGATTAGACAGGAAAACCTGAGAGGATTCGCGTTCCATGGAGTCCGATCGCGACATCGACATGTGTAGAGCTCTGAACGTGATGAGGGCGAGATGAGATCTAATCTGCAATGGCGAAAGAGGTGGCCCGTAGATTATGCTATGGCGAAACAGGAGGGGCATCATGCACTTCTACATACACTTTAGCGGGAAATTTAAAGTGACTGCTTTATTTTTTGGTGGGAACACAAAATTTCGCTACACTTGGCGTTTTAGCGGGAGGATTTAATTTTTTTTTGGTGGGACATCGTATTCGAGCAACCACAACGCCTTGTCGACAATATAGGCGCTAATAGAGCAGTTAAACAATGCATGCAATCGCAGGCTGCCTAGAAGGCATATTTTGCATTGAGTTTCAAGGCGTCAGGCTCTTAACTATCGAGGGAAAACTAATCGGATTTATTCCCTAGCGCTTACAACGTGGGATTGAAAACATGTGGAAGTCTCGCATGAGTCATGTAATGTCACTGAACAATTATTTCATGCAACTTATTAGCTGCCGCCGCCTTGTTTATTTCTGCAAACTTGAAATTGCCACTGAAAATATAAACAGGACAAGTAATCTTCACTGCAGATGAAGGTTTGGGTGATCAAACCACTGAAGCACATCGCTGATGGCATTACGATAATTACATACATCCATGCGTTCATGATCCGATGAGAATGTCCAAGTTGGCAGACTACGTACTACAACCAGGGCGACACCGCCCGCATCACGATCTTCACGTCCAAGTGGTGGTTACGGGTGCTCCTAAGTGTGATGCGAATAGCTTGCTTTCCATATAAATGCTTGCCTTCAAGGAATTCCCGCCATGCATTCCTGCCAAACATAATGCGGCCGTCCATGTCCGTGTTGTATGGAACGGTGGTGTACGCCTCTGATGATCCGAGGCATAGCCCAGCATGGCCTGAAGACGGAATGGCAGCACTGTCCGCTATGGACTGAGGTAGTTTCTGGATTTCGAGCGTGTGGATGACATACAAAAAGAAGTAGGTCATAGTAAGGCACACGTTGTAAGCATAAATTGTGTTGAAAAACATAAATAGCATTGGCACCTTATGTACCATCTCATATCTGGCCACATTCCACGTCAAACGACTCACGTATGGCACTCCAATGTACTCATCTATTGTGGGTAGAAGCTCACGAACGTGGTCCTTCTCATCGTCATCAAGATCAGCTCTCTGGGAGAAGATGATGGAAGAGTCGAATGGGTCATCCTCATCCATGGACTGCTGATCCGTGGACTCCTCATCCGTGGACTCCTCATCAGTCCTGGGATCTGGGTTAGTTTCATTGCTTGTAGTAGCATCGTGGTCGTACAAGTAGTGCCTGCGGCACATGTCGAACTTGAACACCTTGACGGTGAGCAAGGCGTCGCCGTCGTAACTGAAGAGGAGGAACATGCCGCGCTGCAGGAAGTAATATTGGGCGAACTGGTCCCAGCCGTGCCCGAGGAAAATGCGGCCAGCTTCATCGAAAAGCACATCCATGTCCCAGTTCTTGCTACTCGGATCGTCCGCCTCACGCAGCTTAAGTTCACGTGGTTCACGGCCCTTCAGCAACTCCACAAACTTCTTAGGCAGCACCTGCAGCAATATGAAAGTTAAATAGATAGAAAAGAGTGCTTACTAGAAATAAGTTTACTGTTTGATGATGGATGAGTACTATAAAAATGTAAACAAGTAGTACCTAGTAATCAGTTATACTAAATCTTAGTTGAGCAATGAGGGTGTTTGCCATTCAAAAAGATGAACTTTCAGTGGGAGCTGAAATGTACCATATCGAGTGAACATATTCACGTAGAGCAATTGAGCTACTACAACCCATCTACTAGACCTTAATTTGATTCACAAATTTAACTAGCTACAGGATCATAGCTCAGACACTATGTCAGACTAAATAACTGAAGTGGTGGTGTGGGTCGATGAAGCGTACCAGTTTGTCCGATGTAGCGTCTACTACGAGGGAGTAGAACTCAAAGTCTGCCAACTCCATCTTAACAGATCCCTCTGTCATCATATAATAGAAATGCAAATCAATTTCCGGCTACATATATAATCGGGAATTAACATTTTGGTGATACAGTCCACGTACTGAATGCCGCGTTGTATTGCAAGCGGCAACTGCTTAGGTCGAACATCTTTACTGTGATGACATTGCGGCCGTCGTAATTGCAGATCAGATTAAAGCCTCTCTGCAGTTTGTAGGTCCGGGCGAAACACTCCCAGCCGCGCTTGAGGAACATGCGGCCAGTGCTGTCGAACCACACATCAACGTCCCACGTGGTGCTACGCCGATGGCCGACCTCAAGCAGCTTCAGTGCACGGGGTTTACGGTCCCCTAGCAACTCTGCGAACTTCTTAGGCAGTGACTGCAGCAGAGGATAGAGCAAACCATGAACATCATTCCACCTATCTGACTAAAATGACAAGTAAAATGAGTACAATACCTGTTTGTCCGATGAAGCATCATCTACGTAAGCGAGGAACTCGTAGTCCATCGTATGCAAACCCGCCTGTAGATCGTACTAAAAAGTATGACTTCAGTTACATTTAGCAGACGTGCCAAAACAGCAGAGGTTAAGAAACATGAAGGTTCACTACAAATTTAGGACTAAATGTAGTCTAGCAGCATCATGGTTCAGAGACATCATGGTGCAATTTAAATTTGACATGCATTCAAGAATTTCATGGAAGTACGGAACTTCAGAA
The DNA here is from genome assembly GCA_028641055.1 of Alopecurus myosuroides. Classification (NCBI taxonomy): domain Eukaryota; kingdom Viridiplantae; phylum Streptophyta; class Magnoliopsida; order Poales; family Poaceae; genus Alopecurus; species Alopecurus myosuroides. The sequence goes on from JAPCYS010004034.1 coordinate 64,532, forward strand.
AAGAAAATCTACTAGTATGTCAAGGAAATGGTGTGCCGACAATCAATTGTACTGCTTTAGCAAATTAATAGAAAGCTACTGGTCCTAAAAAATGGCTCACATCTATTGTCCTGCTGAAGATTAAAAATGGAAATTACTAAAAATAGCTAGTGAACCTAAAAAGGGGTAAAGTCAACTGTACTTGTGAATAGTAAAAAGGGAAATTACTAAAAGTAGGTACTGGTCCTAGATATGCCAGTGTGAGTACCAGAGGTCTTACTTTCAACATCACTAATTACCTACCTAGAAAAAGGCACACACACAACAACAGCTACCAACATCAATTGGGCACCTGGAACTATCAAAATTAACATGAAGGTATAGTGCAACATCTCAATCAGATGCATGTAAGTACCATTTACTTTAGTCATAAACGTGTAAAAGATAAATCAATCATGAATGACATCGAACATAAATACGTGCTACCATCTATATGTAGCACAAGATTTCACATTTCTTTCCTGTCTAGACAAAGTAGGACACTAGTTACCTTATAGAAAATGAGTGTTTGAACTTAAATCGTTCTGCAATGCATCCACAAGAGGTGAAGTTCCAACCTGAGTGTCGCCCGCGATGGATCAGTGGTGAATCGACGCGCCGTGGGTCAATCTACAGCGCGATGAAGAGACTGGCGACGACGGCGGTCGCGAGAATGCGGCGGCCCAGAGAGGGATGCTGATCGAGGGGCGGCGAGGTCGAGAGATGGATGGCGGCGGCAGCGGCGGCGCGACGGTGTCGGTGAACTGCGGAATAAGGGTTTTCTCGGAGCAAATAACTGTAGGTACACAAAGAGGAGTGCGAACTTGACGTGACAATACGAGAGGAAGATACTTGGGCCCACCTGTAAGTCTGTTACCACAAATGGTGGGTACATTTCCGCGAGGCAGTTGCCATTTTTATGGTTCCTATCTGAAGTGCCACCGAGCGTCTCCCCTCCCCTCCCCTGCTTTCTCCTCTGTTTCTCCACTGACGATCTTCGTCCTACTCCACGCCATGGAGCAGCCAGACAAGTTTTGCACTTTTTTTTGTAATTAATGGCTGTCAGACCAATGGTGTGTTCAATTTTAGAAATGTTGGTACAAAAGTATTCCATTCCCAATTATTTTGGTAAACAGCCGCATTGCCCGCTTGTAATAACCGCGCCGCTTCCAACCCATGCCCATAGACGAAATCATGATGCATTCCAAGAACCTCGTTCATTTCAGCAACATTGCACGTGTGGGATCTCAAAAAGCCGCTTCCATTCTCAAGTTGCCTACCAATCTTATGTCGTAGCCGTTTCCGGGCACTTTCGGTCCAGAACAGTGTTCCCTTCCACCTAGGATGCCTGGAAAACAGCAGAGATGAGAATGTAAGCCACACCTGGCAATGTGGGCCCACACAAAATGCTTGAACCCCATTGCAGGACTTGTATGGTGCCGCCGTTGCGCTGGGTGGCGTCGAAGCACCGGACGTTAACCGGGACGATTCTCGCCGCTTCTCGCTCTTGCATGCCAGCCTCGACACCTGGGGCATCCTTACAACCCACTCCAAGCAACTCACTCCACATGCAACACTGCACCTTGTTACCCCTGCCCATGAGTGGGCGATGCAAGATCTGGTTTTATATTGCCTTCGAGAGCGGAAGGAACGACCGAAAACGGGGATTTCCTTGGCCAACTTGTTGTTTCCCATGCCCAAAGTCGAAATCATGATGCATTCCAAGAACCTCGCTTCATTTCAGCAACATTGCACGTGTGGGATCTCAAAAAGCCGCTTCCATTCTCAAGTTGCCTACCAATCTTATGTCGTAGCCGTTTCCGGGCACTTTCGGTCCAGAACAGTGTTCCCTTCCACCTAGGATGCCTGGAAAACAGCAGAGATGAGAATGTAAGCCACACTTGGCAATGTGGGCCCACACAAAATGCTTGAACCCCATTGCAGGACTTGTATGGTGCCTCCGTTGCGCTGGGTGGCGTCGAAGCACCGGACGTTAACCGGGACGATTCTCGCCGCTTCTCGCTCTTGCATGCCAGCCTCGACACCTGGGGCATCCTTACAACCCACTCCAAGCAACTCAGTCCACATGCAACACTGCACCTTGTTACCCCTGCCCATGAGTGGGCGATGCGTGATCTGGTTTTATATTGCCTTCGAGAGCGGAAGGAACGGCCGAAAACGGGGATTTCCTTGGCCAACTTGTTGTTTCCCATGCCCAAAGTCTAAATCATGATGCATTCCAAGAACCTCGCTTCATTTCAGCAACATTGCACGTGTGGGATCTCAAAAAGCCGCTTCCATTCTCAAGTTGCCTACCAATCTTATGTCGTAGCCGTTTCCGGGCACTTTCGGTCCAGAACAGTGTTCCCTTCCACCTAGGATGCCTGGAAAGCAGCAGAGATGAGAATGTAAGCCACACTTGGCAATGTGGGCCCACACAAAATGCTTGAACCCCATTGCAGGACTTGTATGGTGCCGCCGTTGCGCTGGGTGCCGTCGAAGCACCGGACGTTAACCAGGACGATTCTCCCCGCTTCTCGCTCTTGCATGCCAGCCTCGACACCTGGGGCATCCTTAAACCCACTCCAAGCAACTCACTCCACATGCAACACTGCACCTTGTTACCCCTGCCCATGAGTGGGCGATGCGTGATCTGGTTTTATATTGCCTTCGAGAGCGGAAGGAACGGCCGAAAACGGGGATTTCCTTGGCCAACTTGTTGTTTCCCATGCCCAAAGTCGAAATCATGATGCATTCCAAGAACCTCGCTTCATTTCAGCAACATTGCACGTGTGGGATCTCAAAAAGCCGCTTCCATTCTCAAGTTTCCTACCAATCTTATGTCATAGCCGTTTCCGGGCACTTTCGGTCCAGAACAGTGTTCCCTTCCACCTAGGATGCCTGGAAAACAGCAGAGATGAGAATGTAAGCCACACTTGGCAATGTGGGCCCATACAAAATGCTTGAACCCCATTGCAGGACTTGTATGGTGCCGTCGTTGCGCTGGGTGGCGTCGAAGCACCGGACGTTAACCGGGACGATTCTCGCCGCTTCTCGCTCTTGCATGCCAGCCTCGACACCTGGGGCATCCTTACAACCCACTCCAAGCAACTCACTCCACATGCAACACTGCACCTTGCTACCCCTGCCCATGAGTAGGCGATGCGTGATCTGGTTTTATATTGCCTTCGAAAGCGGAAGGAACGGCCGAAAACGGGGATTTCCTTGGCCAACTTGTTGTTTCCGATGCCCAAAGTCGAAATCATGATGCATTCCAAGAACCTCGCTTCATTTCAGCAACATTGCACGTGTGGGATCTCAAAAAGCCGCTTCCATTCTCAAGTTGCCTACCAATCTTATGTCCTAGCCGTTTCCGGGCACTTTCGGTCCAGAACAGTGTTCCCTTCCACCTAGGATGCCTGGAAAACAGCAGAGATGAGAATGTAAGCCATTTTTGTCTTCAATTTTAGTCTTCAATTTTAGCCATTTTTGTGCAAAAAATATGGAAAAACAACTATACAAAAAGAAACCCTAGATTCACGCGTGCACATTGCGTAAGAGGGAGAGCAAAAGGGAAACTCCATAAATACACGGTTTGACGCATATCCACTTCCTTCCTTCCTCCGTCTCTGCATCAACTTTTCCCCAAAAAACGCATCCTCCCCTCCACTTCCACCGCAAAACCCTCGACGGTTCCCCTTCCCTTCCCATCCGCCATGAAGAGATCACGTGAAAGCTTCGACGCCGAGGAAGGTACTGAGGTGGCGTCCGTCGTCGGCGAGCCATCTTCTGCTGTCGTCCCAGCCGCGGTCAGCTCTGGTACAGTGGCTGCTGCTTCCGGCGAGGTCACGCCGGTGGAGGAGGCGCTCCGTGATGTCTCTTCGGAGATAGATCGGAAGAAGACGAAGAGCGGGGACGGAGAAGATGGCCCATCCCACGCCGCCGTGCCATCTGACCTCGAGGCTGCGTACAAGGAGATTGACGAAAGCTACGACCAATCAGTTGAATACGCCATGTGGGGGCCCATCTCCGCTAAGCTGACCAACGCTCCGACCGCCGCGCCGCCCGCTGCGCCGACTGCCGCGCCGACTGAGGTAGTAGATCTATTTTTAGTTTACTTGCCATGTATTTTTGATAATGCCCTTGTATTCACAGACTGGTAGTAGATCGATTTTGCTTTGCACTATGTGGTTGTTCATGTTTGCCACTTATTTTGGTTGTGAGTTGTGACTTCTGTGAGTTGAGAGAACTAAGATAGAAACCTCTATGTGTGTTGTTTGCTGCTTTACTCTTTTTTGTTCTTGGCTGGATTGGAGCACAACCTGATGGTACCGTGTGTGTGCCTAGGAAATTTATTTTGTTCTATGGTGGATTGGAGCACAACCTGATGGTACCGTGTGTGTGCCTAGGAAATTTATTTTGTTCTATGGTGGATTGGAGCACAACCTGATGGTACTGCATGCACGTGTGTGCCTAGGAAATTTCTTTTATTTTTTGATGGATTGGAGCACAACCTGGTATATATGCACGTGTGTGCCTAGGCAATTTTATTTCTCACATGTTATTTACATTAGTTCAAATGCCATTGTATATCTCATCATGTAATAATTACAACTGCAACTTCATATGTAATTTTCAAATAATTGTACAGTGTGTTATCATCCTAGATTCTCCTATTTATGATGTTACAACCTATTTTGGGTTGCAATAATCTTCACATTATTTCAACTTCAATTTCATATCTCATTTTCTAATAATTGTACACTCTGTACTATGTTTTAATAAAATTGAATTAATATAGCTTGGGTAATTTGATGCGCAAGATTTTAGTTACTCCCTCCGATCCATATTAATGGTCGCTAAATCGGATGTATCTAGACATATTTTAGTGCTAGATACATCCGATTTAGCGACTATTAATATGGATCGGAGGGAGTATCTGTTTTTGTTATGAAATACTGGGGCATATTACTCTATGGTTGCATGGCACATTGACATCAATGAGCACCATTCTATGTGGTAGAATCGAAAAAAATTCCTCATTGCAAGAGTTAGCGGTCTAGCATACATAGAAATTGTATTTTTGATAGTGGCCTTGTATTCAAAGAAAGAGAGAGTGGGCGATTTTGCTTTCAAATATTATTCTGTTATTTCTCAACTGTTATTTACATTAGTTCAAATGCCATTTTATATCTCATCATGTAATAATTACAACTGCAACTTCATATATAATGTTGAAATAATTGTATAGTGTGTTATCATCCTAGATTCTCCTATTTATGGTGTTACAACCTTTTTTTGGGTTGCAGTAATCTTCACATTATTTCAACTTCAATTTCATATCTCATTTTGTAATAATTGTACACTCTGTACTTTGTTTAATTAAAATTCAATGAATATAGCTTGGGTAATTTGATCCGCAAGATTTTAATTATCTGTTTTTGTTATGAAATACTGGGGCATATTACTCTATGGTTGCATGGCACATTGACATCAATTAGCACCATTCTATGTGGTAGAATCGAAATAAATTCCTCTTTGGAAGAGATAGCGGTCTTGCATACATAGAAATTTTATTTTTGATAGTGGTCTTTTATTCAAAGAAAGAGGGAGTAGATCGATTTTGCTTTCTAATTTTATTGTTTTATTTCTCAAGTGTTATTTACATTAGTTCAAATGCCATTTTATATCTCATCATGTAATAATTACAACTGCAACTTCATATCTAATGTTGAAATAATTGTGTAGCGTGTTATCATCCGAGATTCTCCTATTTCTGGTGTTACGACCTTTTTTGGGTTAATCTTCAAATTATTTCAACTCCAATTTCATATCTCATTTTGTAATAATTGGTCACATTAGCTTTTAGGTTAATTAAACGTGCATGCCTACATGTATTCTAATTATCAGATTTGGTTATGATATACTAGGTTTAGTATAGGTTGTACATTTCATATCCATTTGAATTCTTCGGCAATAAATGATATAAAAGTTAAAAATGAATGAGCAACTTCAGTTTTCAGTTAACATGTTGGCTTATTGCATTTTAGGAGCCGAGAGTTGAAGAAGAGTCATCTGATGGCGGACTGGCCTTGTCAGATGGTCATGGTTCTGGGGATGGAGGCTCTGGAGAAGATGATGAAGATGTTGAAGAAGTACCTCCAACATCACCAAATGTTGATGAAAAATCAGCTTGCAACGTCCATGTCTCCAATCTGGTGATACTTCAGCTAAAGGAGCAAAAGGGGGTGCAGACCGACTTTGTTCTTCAAGCTGTGGTAAAGCCGAACCAGCGACCATCGTCTTTCATGGTTTCGCGTGTACTCCTTAGCAAGTTGGGTACTACCAACTGGCGCATTGTCCAGTCTCACGAAGAGGGAGACTCCGCGTATCTTTACATCAAGATGCGTAGACAGGATGTGCTAAGGTGTCACGGGAAGAGGTACGAGTGGGAGGCAGAACAAGTCACCTTCCGTAAGGTGAATAGACTCATTCCACTCATACCTGATCCCATGGAAGCTGGCCCAGTTCACAAGATCTTCTAAGTTGTGCCTGTGAAGACAATGTTTCTTTTGTTTAAACTATGTGTTGCTTCCAGTACTCCTGCATGATGCACTATGTGAAACATTATGTTCTTTTTATGTTATCGTTTAGCAGAGCTTATTAATATTGTTAAAGAGTTGTTTCTTTTTTGGAGGGCACGCAATTGGCACCTGATTTTTATAGGAGATAGTGGTTTGAGTACATGAACTTGACAGTTCGTTGCGAGCAACACTATCACTTACACCACTCCACACCGGATAGTCCGAGAACTGTCCCACAGACTCAAAAACCAAACACAAGAGAAGGCCTTTCCTAAACAAAGATCAGAGCCGCGTCGCCACAGATGTTGGTGCCTCTTAGGAATAACAAACTCCATCTTGACATCCCTAGTCGTCGAACCACCCAAAGGATAATGGCGGCAGGACTAGTTCTGCCTCGAGGAGGGAACTACTCGAACACCGCCAGCGAGGGAGAGTTGTCATTGAGTTCAAACCAGACTTCACGTAGCATAATTTGCACTACTAGTTAGATATAGCACTTCGAATATGAACAAAAGTACCAAGATTAATCCATAGCTCAAAAGTAGCATATATACTACTCGAATAATTTTACATATACTCTAATTACAAAGATCAAAAGTAGCATATATACTACGCCGCAGCAGGTGATCTAGTGCCAAGTGTGGGTCGCCCTCGCCCTCCTTGATCTGCCTCCCTCTTCGGCCTTCTTGGCGTCACTCATGGGTTTGAGCTTACGGTACAACTCTAGGGAGAGGAACCCATCAATTGCAGCATAGGTGATGTGTTCCATGTCTAGCATTTGGTTGTCCCAGTAGCTGTGCCACCGGTAATCCTTCTTCTTCATGTTTTTGTAGACGGGATCAATAAATTTTGCTGCCATGGTAGCCATTCCAACTTTCTTTTCTTTGAACACATGAAAGTATAAATCTTGGATATCCTCATAATTTTCTTTTGGAATAGAAAAATTCCAGGTTCTCGCAAACATTTTCTTGTCGTTGTTGGTGTCAACACTTGCAAATTTGACGCCGCCAAAACGAAAAAGATCAGCCAGCGTCGCAGATTGCCACCAGTCACCACTGAAGTACACAAGTAACAAGAGTTTAGAAAAGTACTACTCCCTCCGATCCGAAAAAAAGTGCGTGAGAAAACTGTTACGCATGCATGTCTGGATGAGTACTAGTTGCAGAAAATCTAGATGAATACTAGTTGCCGAAAAAAGAGGAAAAAAGTAGTAGTAACACCAATCACAAGAACCAGGAATAACCAAATAGCAATCACAAGAACATGGCGGCGGAGCAGATGAGTACTAGTTGCAGAAAACAAGAGGAAAAATGACTTTAACCTAGAGTGATGGCACACCAGGACATGGCGGCGTAATGCAAGATGAAGGACGGCGACCTTCTTCTCGATATCAACCTTGTGGGATGTGTACTCGAAATCGAGCCCCATGAACCTTTCTTCTCCGCTATCAATCCACTGCTCATACATGTCTACGACACGCTGCACCTCGGCAGGGTCGTTGGTGTACGTGACGTCGATGCTTTCCTCGCCATGGATGGGGACCTTAATCGTGTGGCAGAAATACTTCTGTTCGTCCATTCTTGGAAGAAGAAGAGAGGGGAGCGGATGGAAGAAGAAGAGACTGGAGTGCAGCGGTTGGAAGAGATGCAGTGGTGAATACGAATGGAAGTACAGGGGAGTATTAATATTAATTTTGTACGGAGCAGACTCGAAGTGGTTTCCGTGTGAAATCGATAGAAAAAAATTGGGCACCTGTGCCGTGTGTGTACATAGACCTACTAAACCTACACAATGGCCAGCGCGGCCCACGATTTGTCCCATAGAACTCACTTGTTTGTGGGCCTAAACTAATAAGCCTATTTTTAATCTACTAAACCTACACAATGGCCAGCGCGGCCCACGATTTGTCCCATCAAAACAGCTAGTCTACGGCCTGACCTAAGACAGCGTGCGTGTAATCATTCTCCCACAGAAAACCGCCGACTTCACACGCCTCCCTCGCAACGTGTTCGCCGCCGCCTGCCCTTCCGCACAAGTTTGACCTAGAATATTTAGTCTACCGGCCGGCGCACCCTCCACTTGGATCATGAAGCCAACCAAAGACGTGCCAAGTTGATCTTACGCATCATTTTGCATCTTTGATCGTGATTATCACACCAGATCCGATCGTTTTTGTTCCTTTTTTCTCGCAGTGTCCAGTTTGTTTTGACAAACTAGGGATGTGTGGCAGTGATGACATGACGACTGATTATTTCGTCATAACCCTTGTAGAGGGATTTGAGGAGAAGACGGTAAGGATTCTAATCTACTCATGTACAAATTGGATTTGGATTTTTCGTGATTATTCACATGTAATATACATAGCATATCTACCGGTCCTAGCTAGTACTCATTGTGTCATGTGTTAATCATTGATGTAATATACGTAGCTGATCTAGCTAGCAAATTTTTTGGGACTGTGATCTCTAGTAGTTATGGACGTGTTTTTTTTTATGAACTACCTACATGCAATTTCAATACTTGAAGGGTACCATTCTGAAACTATGAGTGCATGTTCAGTTATTTGCAGTACAGGACTATTGCTTCAATGTTCAATTATAGGAAAAAGTACAAATAGCTACTCTTGTAGGATATATCTACTTTTAGTAAGTCCAATTTACTACTGGCTCATAATTTAATAAAATACATGCTCTTATTTAGGTGATCCCCTGCTACATCAGACAATATTTCTTAAGAATGCATGCTGTTTTCCCTATGGAGGACAGAAATTTTCAAGCCACACTGATTACCAAGGAAGGATTCTCGTTTATAGTTGAGCTTAGCAACATCGACGGGATAACCTTTCTGAAGGGAAATTACTGGAAAGAATTTAGTAGGGTTTACAAACTTGAAGTTGGTATGGAGCTTGTTTTCAAGACCGACACACAAAGAGGCCAAACTGAGGTCATAACCGAAAATGACCCAATCATCCATCCGTGTAAGTTCTTACTTAATACAAAAAAAATATGTTGTGCACATAAACATTAATATATTACTTGGTTGCGGCATGTGTAATCCACTAATTTCAGGCGTATTACATTTTTACAGCATACTACCACATGTCCCCTGAGAGGCGTCACATTGTTGACTCACTCTCTAGCACTGATGGGACCATGATTAACTAGAGGATGATGGAGACGGTGATCGACGCTGTTGAAAACTTGGATTACACTGTTCTATTCCACAGAGCTGGAGAGTATGAGGAAGCAGAATTGGTTGTCGGGGTGCATACTCTGAATTGGACAAACAACGAGAACTTCAATAAACACGTGGTAAATCTTTAAGAACACATCTTCTCTTATGCGCAAAGTAATACGTGTACACTTGTTCTATTTAATTTCCTTTCTTTTAACATGATTATTTCCCGATCGCTTTTTTCTTGACTATAAGTCTTTGCATGCAACAGAAAATCCCAAGCCGTCTGATTCCTGCACATATGGCAAGAAATGGTACAATCACTATTGTTTGCTACCCGAGAACTGAGGTGACATCGACATATTCAATTTCTGATCTTGATGGTCGCTTGCGCGTCAGCGGGTGGAAAGAGTTCATGGCGAAGGAAAGTCATCTCAAACAGGGTGACAAGATGCTGTTATTGCTATACCAGTGCGCTGAAGGGCTCTACTTGTTTGCTACCCATGTCCCTGAAGTTGTTCTGTAATAGGAATGCAGTGATATTGATGGTTTCTGTGTGCAACTATATGCATGCAGCCCCGTTGCTACAATATAAAAACCGTGTTAAGACTCTATATTAGAATGTTGAATTCTCACACAATTTAAATGTTATGTTCTTTTAGTTTTACTACTTTCATGATGTCATTTTGTTTTTTATGCTGAGCTTTACCATTTTTGCTTTACCATATTGGATTTTATGACTCATAAAAATGTAAACAAGGGTGCAAACCACACATGCTCAATGGAAAAAAATATCCAGTGATACTAGCCCCTTGTTCTCCCATGCTACCATTTTAAAAAATCAACTATAGATGTTTCATAAAATTCCGGAAAAAATTATTAATGTTCCCAAAAAATTTGTGTACATAATGTAAAAAAAAACCAGGTCCAAATTCGACCTACACATTGAGAAACAAAAAGTACAAATCAGCAAATATGCACTATATATTCACATTTGGATTTGCCTTTTTTGTTAGTCAATATTACTTTCGTATCTGGACATAAAATTATTACACATTGTAGTAACTCTACTCGTGATTTTTCCTAGATTTTTTTGAATCACCAAAACTTCATTTATTCGAAACGGTACCATGGTAGCATGCAAGAGGGCTAGTATCACATGATATTCTCCCCATGCTCTGGCGAAATAGGCTGAATCACCGCTATATTAATATAGCAACCACCTGGTGCAACAGTTTTGATACAACGCCGGCTGAGGCGACAACCAATAAACGCAAAAGAAGAAAAGAAAAGGAGACGCAAGTGGATCGACGAAACGACCACTGCGCCCACCTACAAACTACAACCAAGCTGCTAGCACCGGGACGTCAAATACCAATCAACACCTTCAACATGGATAGTCGCGCTTCTAGGGTTTCCCCCGGCACATCGGGGCGGCGGATGCAGGGTAGACGCGATGCCCTTCATGAAGGGAGGATGCCACCCGATGGCGACACCGCTCTAATATCGGTACTCCGACAAGGATTTCTCCCAAACACACCCTCACCACCATCCTTGACGATCCGTCGCCTAGGTGCCTCGCAACCACCGGACGAACCGACCACCAGCATGCGACACCACGGTGCAACAACATTTAACTAGGATGAGGGAATCAAATGTGGTGGGCACGGTTTATCATTGGCTTCATCATTAAGGACCAATTTACGAAAGATCAAATGTGGAGGCACGTTCACATGATGAAAATTTTGAGGAAAACCGTTTATACTCTAATTTGATCGATTGCTACACGCACACAAACTGCTACACACACGATCTCGAGTCCTCTCCCTCTCCACCCCCCGATTCCCCACCGCCGCCACGGCTAGCCCTCTCCGCCCCCAGATCCCCCACCGACACCCGGCGGAACGACGCCGCGACAAACGCCGTCGCAACCGCCACCGTCGTCCTCGCGCCGTCCAGCCGTCGCGCCGCAGGTAAGTTTCCCCGGCCGCCGTACCTTTCATTGTTAGGTTTAGATGTAGATTGAGTTATATGTGATTAGGGCCTCTTTGATTCATAGGAATGCCATAGGAATTTTGTAGGATTAGATCCTATAGGAATTTTTCCTATATTGCTTGTTTGATTCACAGGATCATATCCTATAGGAAATATTCCCGTAGAAATCTTGTAGTACAAATCCTATAAGAAAAGAACATGAGGTCCAACCTCATGGAAAAATTCCTTCACACAATCAAAGGAAAATGATCTTCTCATAGGAATCATTTGGCCATACCATACCAATCCTACAAGTTTCCTATCCCTACACTTTTCCTATCATATGAATCAAAGGAGCCCTTATTGTGATTTTAGATGTAGATCGACTTAGAAATTAGATTTTCATTGTTAGATTTAAGTTTATTCAGCCACCAAAATTAGATGTACATTGTTAGATTTAAGTTGGTTTTTAATGGTAAATGGTTAGATGTGTATCTGAATTCAGTGTATGGAACGCACCACCGCAGGCAATGGATGTATGTGAACAGTGTGGCTACAAGGAGTGCATGAACAAGAAATTTACCATTGTTCTACCAGAGGGGTTTGAAAACAGATTGGTATATACTTTCGGTCAATCTACTTTTTGAAAACTGACAATAAATTTGTACTACAAATGTGTACTTTTTTTTTACAGATCATACCTTGCAGATTCAGGCGTGACTTTTTGGAGCATATTCAAGTTGCAATTTGGGACCACCCTAGAACTCTCGAGGTGAACTTGGTGAGCTTGAGAGTGCCAGAGCACCAGCACAAAGTTGTAGTCACACATGAGGATAGAAAAACATACTTCAGTGGTCAGCAATGGGGCCAGCTTGTGGAACGCTGTCGCACCCTGGTTTCTAGGGGATACTCACCGTACGAACTGGATAGCAGATGCTTGGATTATGGGGCATACCTGCTCCCACGTCCCAGCTTCCTGGTAGGCCTGCGCTTATGCGCGACAACACAAGCCCTGCTATTCCATCGTCGATGTAAACTATCCACTAGAGATCAAAGGGACTTCCGTCGACGTACTTCAAACCATACACACATGGTACGTCAACGGCGTTTAACAAGTGATATCACAACAGATCTCTACGACACAAAAGATGGAAATAAGTTGCAAAGGGCTCTCATTAGAGCAGAGATAGCAAATACAATCATTCAGAGGGCACATGCCCCAACAATACATCGTTACAATACAGCGGAAGCATTCAACATGTCTGAGTACAGACAAGAACCAAATAGGCCTAAGAGGCCGGAAACAAACAGACGGAGCCCATCCACGAAGTCTCGGATCCTGCCCGGGTCCGCTATCTACTCGTCAGCAGTCTCGTCATACTCCACGTAGTTGCCACCATGTAGATCCTCGGAAACGTCGGTCTGCGGAAACCACAGCCCCAAAGGGGTCAGTACATAAACGTACTGGCAAGCAAGACTCACAGTTCACCAAAGTGTAACCCGTCAACACCAAGCACATATGCCTTGGGTTCAACGGAAGAGAGGGGATATAAAAGATGCTGCAACTGGATGCGCTAACCAACTACAGAGATTCTACCACTTCCGGCTAACAGAAAGGAGATAAGATCGAGGATTGTAACCAACTGAAAGATAACTTCAAACAAACCCATCCTGGATCTCGCCCCTTATCCAAAGAAGCAATCCGAGGATAACTCACACAGTTGTAATAATGATGGTTCAAATTATTGTGTCAATAAGCCTATTACTAGTCAAGTTATTAATCATGGGGTGTAACATGTTTGATTATTATGTTTAAGTTGTCCTGAGTACTTGTTAGCCAGTACTTTCACCAAGTAATCCATAACCGCGGAAAACACGGCTTCTCGAGAAGATTATCCCTGCAGGGTTGCACCAATTTGGCCGTACACTCAAGAATACCCGCCAGATGGGAAGCTAACCCACCAAGCGGGGTACTCTACACAACCAACCATTCTTCGCATCAAGCCCAAAGCACCTTGGGCGCACGGCTAATCAAGCCCAGAAGAAAATGGACCATCATAGCACTCTAAGACCGTGTCCCCCTATATGCCGACTACAAAAGTTCCACCCTGCGCTGGGCTCGCAAAAACATGCATGCGGCAAATGGAAAACACGAACTAAATGAGGCGATTTGGACGAGATGCGAATCAGGTCAAGTTGAGGGGGGCTCCCATACTCGCTTCCCAAATGCGGGTAGTGCGCTCATCATGGATCAGTAGACAAGACCCTTTTCCTATTAGGGTCGACACTAGCAGGCTTCAAAACCTCTCATGGGCCTCCTGCCGGTGCCTTATCATCAAATTTATTATTAATAGTAACATTAGCATGATTGGTTGATTAAACATCGAGCCCCCACAACGTAATAGAAATAGTAACAGTAAGTAACGGGTAACAGACTCGAGCAAAAGCAACCTAAGCATGATAGCAAGACACGGGCACAAGCAATGGTTATAGGTGTGGAGGTGGGGCAATATCAAGGTTAAGGGATTCATGTGATGGGTTCGTAACAGAAACAACTACTACTAAGGCTAGCAGAAAGGAACAACGGAAAGTATCGGTAATCAATGTTGAAAGGAACACGATGGTTCATGTGAGTGATAACTTGCCTGCAAACCCAGTAGCCTGGTACTGAGCTAACTCCTTAGAAGGGGTGTCGTAAGTATCTTCGGTCTCAACGTCGTCGTATATCCGAGAAGAAGCAAACAAACATTGCAGAAAGATAAGCAAACATTATCATGGCATAGTGCACAATCAAATATGATGCATGACAAGTTAAGGGTTGCTTCAAAATAAACTAGACAACATGAGCACAAATTGAATGGACCCATATGAAAGGGTTGCATATGGAAAGATCCATTGAAAATAAGTGGAAACAATGATTATTTATTAGGTGATGGTTGTTATCATGATGAATGCATGATGAAGAACAAGAAGATAACAATATTAAATGCACTTGAAATGATAGTTAACCATTTTAGAAAACATTAATAAGGTTTGGCAATTATTGTTACTTAATGGTATTAAACAAGTAGTGGTTGTTTTCATCAAGTTAAAATGCTCAAAACAATTAACAAAGTTTATATTTGAAAAGGTTATCAAATTTTAGTTGGATTACATGTTTCACATTTTGAAATTGGACTTAGGATTAATTATTTATGAATTAAACAATATTAAACAAGTTTTAATTGAATTAAACAAGATTTAAATTGTTTAAGCAATTTAAATTATTCAAACCAGAAAACAAATTTTATATTTGAATAGGTTGTTCAAAATGGTATGGAAAACATATTTTATTTGCATTTATTGGATTGATAAATAATTAGTTATTGATTTTACAAATTAACATTTGAATTATTTAAATTTGAATTTTAAATGCATTTGAAGTTTTCAAAACAGTACACAAATTGGATATTTGGAAAGGTTATAAAATTTGGAGCAATAAACATATAAAACTTTTATTTATTGGGTGCATATATTAAAAGTTATGGATTTATGAAGTTGGGTGCTTATTCTGCCATTTTAAAAGGAATTAGAATTTAACAGATTTGTTTCAAAACCGTTTGTTACCGCAACGGGGTCTACCCCAGCCACTGCCTCGCGGGCCCGTGGCCAGCGTGGCGAGGTTAGAAGATGAGGTGGCGCAGCGACCCGCTGACGGGTGGGCCCTAGTGTGCCATGTGGGAAAAACCAAAAGGGGTAAACCGCGGAGTGGGGGATCGAACCCACTTCCTACGGTGCGCGCGGATGGTGCGCTACCACTGTGGCCTGCTCGTGTTTGTGATTAGGAGCAGTAGTGAAACAGGTTATCGTGTACTGTTCGACAGATAAGTTCCTGAACGTTTTCTTCCGCGTGCAGGAACTGACAGCGATTCGACGGGGCACAGAGCGCCGGCGGGCGCTGATCGCTGCCGCTGCGCGGGTGGTGGCGTGCGAGTGATGCGTGCATGCCTCGTGACGCTGCCAAGGAACAGAAGGGAAGGGGGGAAGAGATGGGCGATCACCTCGGTCTCGTTGTCGAGCTTCTGACGGACAGAGGCGGAGGCGCTCCTCTCCGGCGACGGCGCGGTCGCCGTAGTGCCTCCCGGCAAGCGACGAGGGGGCGGTGCGGTCCGGAACGACGCCGCGTTTCCATTCCACTCCACGGAGGCTCCTCGAGACGACCCTAGCTACCGGCGGTGAGGGGAGGCGACGGTGGTTGCAGTTTCAGAGTTGCAGTGTCGATTTCAGAGGAAAGCAGGGGGCTTGGGGAAGAGGGAGAGAAGTTGGCGGCGCAGAGGGATGGAGCTCTAGGGTTGAGGGGCAGGAGGAGGGTGCCGTGGTGGTTTTATGGGAGCGGGTGGAGGCGTACGGCGGCCATCGGGAGGCTCAGGGAAAGGATCGGGTGGCAGGGATTCTTGCAGAGAAAAAGACAGAGGGAGGTGTACGGAGGTGGGGGACGATTGGGAGTGGGCTGGCGCAGAAAATAGGTAGATGGGCTTGGGCTGGGGTTAGGTAGCTGCCTCTTCCCTCTTTTTGTTATTTTTTTTGTACTGTTTTTTTTTGTAGTTAAACAAAATGGAAACAAAGCAAGGTTTTGTTTAAAGAAAATTTTGGAATAAAAATAGGATAAATTTCTTAGTGGAAATGCAACCTTTTGGTAGTTTTTGTTTTCAAAAACTTTATTGTTTGCTTGCTGTTTTAAAATTAAACCAATTTAATTGAGATTTCCAATATTAGTTAATATTAGAAAAACAAGGTATTTTCAATAGGGTTACCCCTAAGTTTTAAAATGATTTAAGGGATTCCAATTAGTGGTGAACTTCATGGATTCAAATGATTAAAGATTTGAGAAATGGTTTGAGTTTGGAAATAATTTGAGATTAATTGATTAAAGTGATTGATTGAATTAAGCAACAATTTAATAAGTGATCCAATATGAAATAAAATGGAACAATTTGGTTGTTTTCACTTGTTATTTTTATTCCAAAAGTTGTAACAGAACAAGTATGAAAACATTGTTTGAGTAAGGTTTGAACTTGAGTTGTGAAAACAGTGGAAAACAAATGCACCAAATAAGAAACAAATGCAAACAACATGATGACATGATGCAATACTTAAATTAAACAGGGAATCAAACATTCTAAGGGGAGTTTTCATACTTGGGATGTTACAAAACGCCCCCCCTTGAAGGAATCGCGCCCCGAGATTCCTACTGAGAAAAGAAAAGGTCCGGAAACTTCTTGGGTAGACGTCAGGGAATTTGGAAACCACCGGAACATTTTCAAGTAAAGGGAGAGGTTTTGCACCAAGGGTGTATAGCTGGATAGAATTTGATGCATTTGGAGAATAGACTATCTGTAATAAGGTGGAACAGAGTTATTGACATCAATCCAACACCAAGAATGAGATCAATGTCAGAATCAACAACATGAGAGTAACGAGGAATATGTGGCCTCCCATTAGAACTTGATTTCTGTGTCTGAATTTGGAAGTCAACATTTGAGATCCCGGGGAGTGAACAGAGTTTTGATGGCTTAGTGGAACCAGAATTGGGTTGTTTGTTGTGGGAAAGATTGTTGACAGAAAGGAATGTGATGCTCCGGTATGAAACAACACTTTAGCTGGAATAGAGTTTAGCAGATGAACGGGAAATCTTTGATTAGACGCCGGTAGGAGAATTGAAGTGGAAAACAACAACAAGATTTCAACGGACGAAAAGGATGTTGAGAAGAACAGGATAACGAAGCAACACCGGGAAAACGAGAACAAGATTCCTGAGGTACTACGGAGAACCCAAAACACGTGAAATCCTAACTTGAAAGTTTAGATGAGAAGGGAGAAATCAACGTTGCACTTCCTTACCAGAAAAGGGAGGGAGGGTGGGGAAAAGAAGAAAAAGAACAGAATTCCTACTCTCACGTTTCATTTTTCCTACATAGCTACAAAATAGTTTCTAGACTCAACTGCGACCAGTAAAAAGGGATCCTACAGGCAGACAGGCTCTGATACCATTTGTCGCACCCTGGTTTCTAGGGGATACTCACCGTACGAACTGGATAGCAGATGCTTGGATTATGGGGCATACCTGCTCCCACGTCCCAGCTTCCTGGTAGGCCTGCGCTTATGCGCGACAACACAAGCCCTGCTATTCCATCGTCGATGTAAACTATCCACTAGAGATCAAAGGCACTTCCGTCGACGTACTTCAAACCATACACACATGGTACGTCAACGGCGTTTAACAAGTGATATCACAACAGATCTCTACGACACAAAAGATGGAAATAAGTTGCAAAGGGCTCTCATTAGAGCAGAGATAGCAAATACAATCATTCAGAGGGCACATGCCCCAACAATACATCGTTACAATACAGCGGAAGCATTCAACATGTCTGAGTACAGACAAGAACCAAATAGGCCTAAGAGGCCGGAAACAAACAGACGGAGCCCATCCACGAAGTCTCGGATCCTGCCCAGGTCCGCTATCTACTCGTCAGCAGTCTCGTCATACTCCACGTAGTTGCCACCATGTAGATCCTCGGAAACGTCGGTCTGCGGAAACCACAGCCCCAAAGGGGTCAGTACATAAACGTACTGGCAAGCAAGACTCACAGTTCACCAAAGTGTAACCCGTCAACACCAAGCACAGATGCCTTGGGTTCAACGGAAGAGAGGGGATATAAAAGATGCTGCAACTGGATGCGCTAACCAACTACAGAGATTCTACCACTTCCGGCTAACAGAAAGGAGATAAGATCGAGGATTGTAACCAACTGAAAGATAACTTCAAACAAACCCATCCTGGATCTCGCCCCTTATCCAAAGAAGCAATCCGAGGATAACTCACACAGTTGTAATAATGATGGTTCAAATTATTGTGTCAATAAGCCTATTACTAGTCAAGTTATTAATCATGGGGTGTAACATGTTTGATTATTATGTTTAAGTTGTCCTGGGTACTTGTTAGCCAGTACTTTCACCAAGTAATCCATAACCGCGGAAAACACGGCTTCTCGAGAAGATTATCCCTGCAGGGTTGCACCAATTTGGCCGTACACTCAAGAATAACCCGCCAGATGGGAAGCTAACCCACCAAGCGGGGACTCTACACAACCAACCATTCTTCGCATCAAGCCCAAAGCACCTTGGGCGCACGGCTAATCAAGCCCAGAAGAAAATGGACCATCATAGCACTCTAAGACCGTGTCCCCCTATATGCCGACTACAAAAGTTCCACCCTGCGCTGGGCTCGCAAAAACATGCATGCGGCAAATGGAAAACACGAACTAAATGAGGCGATTTGGACGAGATGCGAATCAGGTCAAGTTGAGGGGGGCGCCCATACTCGCTTCCCAAATGCGGGTAGTGCGCTCATCATGGATCAGTAGACAAGACCCTTTTCCTATTAGGGTCGACACTAGCAGGCTTCAAAACCTCTCATGGGCCTCCTGCCGGTGCCTTATCATCAAATTTATTATTAATAGTAACATTAGCATGATTGGTTGATTAAACATCGAGCCCCCACAACGTAATAGAAATAGTAACAGTAAGTAACGGGTAACAGACTCGAGCAAAAGCAACCTAAGCATGATAGCAAGACACGGGCACAAGCAATGGTTATAGGTGTGGAGGTGGGGCAATATCAAGGTTAAGGGATTCATGTGATGGGTTCGTAACAGAAACAACTACTACTAAGGCTAGCAGAAAGGAACAACGGAAAGTATCGGTAATCAATGTTGAAAGGAACACGATGGTTCATGTGAGTGATAACTTGCCTGCAAACCCAGTAGCCTGGTACTGAGCTAACTCCTTAGAAGGGGTGTCGTAAGTATCTTCGGTCTCAACGTCGTCGTATATCCGAGAAGAAGCAAACAAACATTGCAGAAAGATAAGCAAACATTATCATGGCATAGTGCACAATCAAATATGATGCATGACAAGTTAAGGGTTGCTTCAAAATAAACTAGACAACATGAGCACAAATTAAATGGACCCATATGCAAGGGTTGCATATGGAAAGATCCATTGAAAATAAGTGGAAACAATGATTATTTATTAGGTGATGGTTGTTATCATGATGAATGCATGATGAAGAACAAGAAGATAAACAATATTAAATGCACTTGAAATGATAGTTAACCATTTTAGAAAACATTAATAAGGTTTGGCAATTATTGTTACTTAATGGTATTAAACAAGTAGTGGTTGTTTTCATCAAGTTAAAATGCTCAAAACAATTAACAAAGTTTATATTTGAAAAGGTTATCAAATTTTAGTTGGATTACATGTTTCACATTTTGAAATTGGACTTAGGATTAATTATTTATGAAATAAACAATATTAAACAAGTTTTAATTGAATTAAACAAGATTTAAATTGTTTAAGCAATTTAAATTATTCAAACCAGAAAACAAATTTTATATTTGAATAGGTTGTTCAAAATGGTATGGAAAACATATTTTATTTGCATTTATTGGATTGATAAATAATTAGTTATTGATTTTACAAATTAACATTTGAATTATTTAAATTTGAATTTTAAATGCATTTGAAGTTTTCAAAACAGTACACAAATTGGATATTTGGAAAGGTTATAAAATTTGGAGCAATAAACATATAAAACTTTTATTTATTGGGTGCATATATTAAAAGTTATGGATTTATGAAGTTGGGTGCTTATTCTACCATTTTAAAAGGAATTAGAATTTAACAGATTTGTTTCAAAACCGTTTGTTACCGCAACGGGGTCTACCCCAGCCACTGCCTCGCGGGCCCGTGGCCAGCGTGGCGAGGTTAGAAGATGAGGTGGCGCAGCGACCCGCTGACGGGTGGGCCCTAGTGTGCCATGTGGGAAAAACCAAAAGGGGTAAACCGCGGAGTGGGGGATCGAACCCACTTCCTACGGTGCGCGCGGATGGTGCGCTACCACTGTGGCCTGCTCGTGTTTGTGATTAGGAGCAGTAGTGAAACAGGTTATCGTGTACTGTTCGACAGATAAGTTCCTGAACGTTTTCTTCCGCGTGCAGGAACTGACAGCGATTCGACGGGGCACAGAGCGCCGGCGGGCGCTGATCGCTGCCGCTGCGCGGGTGGTGGCGTGCGAGTGATGCGTGCATGCCTCGTGACGCTGCCAAGGAACAGAAGGGAAGGGGGGAAGAGATGGGCGATCACCTCGGTCTCGTTGTCGAGCTTCTGACGGACAGAGGCGGAGGCGCTCCTCTCCGGCGACGGCGCGGTCGCCGTAGTGCCTCCCGGCAAGCGACGAGGGGCGGTGCGGTCCGCAACGACGCCGCGTTTCCATTCCACTCCACGGAGGCTCCTCGAGACGACCCTAGCTACCGGCGGTGAGGGGAGGCGACGGTGGTTGCAGTTTCAGAGTTGCAGTGTCGATTTCAGAGGAAAGCAGGGGGCTTGGGGAAGAGGGAGAGAAGTCGGCGGCGCAGAGGGATGGAGCTCTAGGGTTGAGGGGCAGGAGGAGGGTGCCGTGGTGGTTTTATGGGAGCGGGTGGAGGCGTACGGCGGCCATCGGGAGGCTCAGGGAAAGGATCGGGTGGCAGGGATTCTTGCAGAGAAAAAGACAGAGGGAGGTGTACGGAGGTGGGGGACGATGGGGAGTGGGCTGGCGCAGAAAATAGGTAGATGGGCTTGGGCTGGGGTTAGGTAGCTGCCTCTTCCCTCTTTTTGTTATTTTTTTGTACTGTTTTTTTTTTGTAGTTAAACAAAATGGAAACAAAGCAAGGTTTTGTTTAAAGAAAATTTTGGAATAAAAATAGGATAAATTTCTTAGTGGAAATGCAACCTTTTGGTAGTTTTTGTTTTCAAAAACTTTATTGTTTGCTTGCTGTTTTAAAATTAAACCAATTTAATTGAGATTTCCAATATTAGTTAATATTAGAAAAACAAGGTATTTTCAATAGGGTTACCCCTAAGTTTTAAAATGATTTAAGGGATTCCAATTAGTGGTGAACTTCATGGATTCAAATGATTAAAGATTTGAGAAATGGTTTGAGTTTGGAAATAATTTGAGATTAATTGATTAAAGTGATTGATTGAATTAAGCAACAATTTAATAAGTGATCCAATATGAAATAAAATGGAACAATTTGGTTGTTTTCACTTGTTATTTTTATTCCAAAAGTTGTAACAGAACAAGTATGAAAACATTGTTTGAGTAAGGTTTGAACTTGAGTTGTGAAAACAGTGGAAAACAAATGCACCAAATAAGAAACAAATGCAAACAACATGATGACATGATGCAATACTTAAATTAAACAGGGAATCAAACATTCTAAGGGGAGTTTTCATACTTGGGATGTTACAAAAGCTACGAGATGGATCCAACAGGGAGATTGACATTCTATCTCGATGAAGGTGATGTGTCCACCTACTTCCTCTACGATCGACCTGACGATGCTGAAGACACCGAAGATGATGTTCCCATAGCTCCCTACTGAGGATACACATGTTGTCATTATTCAGTCAGATGATGAGTAGGTATCGTGGTTGTAGCTGAGAGTTCTAGCTTTATGCGAACTTTTAGATTACATGTTAATGTTGAGTACTATCTGGTTGAATCTTTGAATGTTTATGCGGTTTTTTTAATGCTTGTTATGTTATCTCATAATTGAATACCATTTGTGCGCTTCTAGTCAATATTACATACCCTTTTTATTTACCGATTTCTATAGGATAGTGATGTGGACTATGACATCAACGCCAATGATCATGTAGTATAACCTGTGTCGATTCCAGAAACACGCCAGTGGACACCTAGATAGCAGGGGCGTACGAGTTTCATAACAGGGCTTTTCCGACTAGTGTTGAATATTAACACAACAATGCATTTCGAAATGAATTAATTTAATCATAAAATGAAACTAGTAAAACTTAACAGAGTATTTATAATACTTGAACGTTATTGCCAAGGGAAAAACATATTGTTCACAAGGCAAATGGGCTGTGAAGAAAAATTGTACAATTAATAGGCCCATACTCCGGTTGGGCCATTGGGCGAGCGAAAGGGCTTGTAACACCTGGGGTGTTACCCTAAATAGGAAGTGTTGTTTTCTTTTTGCTTTGCATCACATGCATCATAAGCATTGCATTCTGTTTTTTCAAAACAACTCAAAAGTCAAACCACTTTAAACTTTCAAACATTGTCCCAATTTTCCAATTAAAGATTGCAAACTAAATACCCCAAATTGTTTTCCAATAGTTTGAAGTTGTTTTAATCAAATTGCTTGTTAATAACAAATTTTCCCTTTTATTAAAATCCTAATGGCTAATTCAAAAATTCAAATCAAATCACTCCTACTTATCATATTTCAATATGGGTTTAAATATTAAAATTTTGCAAACAAATTAAATTCAATAATGTGTGTATAATTGCTTGAACTTATTAAATAAAATTTGTTTATTTCCAAAATTCCAAACCAAACCCTATTTGAAAGTCACCCAACAATTTAATATCAAATTAATAATTCCAATGGTTGAAAATAAGTAACCTACCTTGTTATTTTGCTGTTTTGTTAATCAATAAAAATATTTTATAAAATTTAAAACACCCCAAACCCTCTTTGAGAAAAATTCCACTAACACCTTTAAATCAAATTAAACTTTCAAACTTGTGAAACTAAGAATAACATTTGCTTTAATTTCTGTTTTGTAACTTAATACAAATTTCATAAAAGAAAACCCTAACACTTTTCTATCTCTCTCTCCCTTTCATCCTTTACAAAAAAAAAAGTAAGAAAAGGGAAAAAAATCAAAAGACAAAGGAGAGGGGCAGCCAGCCATTCTTCTCTCTCAGCCCACTGCCCAAGCCCACCTATCTAGCCCGTTACCCCTTCAAGTTGTCGTCTTCCTCCTCTCTGTCGTCAGCATTGGTACGATCCCACCCCCACCGTATGATCCTTCACCCCCCTCCCACGATCACTGCCGTACCTAGCTCCTGCCCCCATAAAAAGCATCCACCACCTCCCCCCTCTGCCTAGCCTAGCCCCTAACCCTAGCGCCGCAAGCTTCTCCTCTCTTCCCCCCCGATTTCCTTCTGTTCTGAAACCCAAGCAGTAAACCACCCCACTGCCTCCTCATCGCGGCGAAGCCACGGTCACCTCGAGTATGCGCCGACGTCGCGAATGGAACGAGGACAACTTCCTCGCCAAGTTTGCTGAAGATTACATCGCCAGGTACCCCCCCGATTCGCCGCTTTCTTCCTCCGTTCTCGTCATGGTTGCAGCCCAGGTTCTGCAGTTCGTCAGAAACCCAACGCGCGGAGTGGTAGCGATTGTTTGCTCTTGCCGTGGTGCATCACCGAGCTAAAGTGTGGCGTAGTGGTAGCCTCCCGTGCGCGGGCTGTGAGGAACCTGAGAACGATCCTTCCCGACACGAAGATGATCTTCTGCTGTTCTGTCCCGAACTGACGGAGACAGTCTGCACCTTGTTTCTGTCGAAATTCAGTCAACCCGCGATGCCCACCTCATATTCAGTTAGCTTCCTGTTGTATCACCAAAATTCAGCGTAGCGCACTGGTTCTGTTCCCTCGCGCGCGAAGTGCAGGTCGAGGGATCGATCCCCCTCTGCCGCGCATAAGCCCACCTTTTACTTGTTTTTCCGCAGCGCCACTCCGGCCCCACCCGTCATACACCCCCGAGGCCACGTCACTTTCCACCAACACCCCGTGGCGCCTGCGTGGCCCCCCCTGGCCCGCCTGTCATCGCCTGGGGTGGCTGTGGATCTCCGCCAGATCCAGATCTGGTGGCAGAATTC
This sequence comes from Alopecurus myosuroides, assembly GCA_028641055.1. Taxonomy (NCBI): domain Eukaryota; kingdom Viridiplantae; phylum Streptophyta; class Magnoliopsida; order Poales; family Poaceae; genus Alopecurus; species Alopecurus myosuroides. The sequence goes on from JAPCYS010004034.1 coordinate 89,068, forward strand.
GCAGCAGGACCCCTGTCCTTCCAGTTTTTGCAACAAAGCCCCTCTCTACTGTTTTTTCCTCACAACCACATCCCTGCCTTTTGCAAAATAAACCCTAAAACTTCATGCTCATAACTTTCAAACCACAAACCCAAATGACACAAATTTTATATGTATCCCAATCAAAATTTCATGAACTTTTCAAATATGCTTTTTGTTTTCTGTTTTGATTATTTCAAATACATCCAAATTTCAAATTCAAACAAATCCTCTTAGTTTTGGTTAATTCCATAAGTAATTCATACTTAATTCAATTAACCCAAATACAATATGTTTTTCAGTCAAAAATTCAATATACTTTCTGTTTATCAACTTTGTTTTGCATTTTGAGCAATTAAAATTAATGTTATTTAATAATTCTTAAAAATGACAAATTAAATGGCATAATTAATAACTTTCAAATGGTTGCTCCAAATTAAATACTCAAAACATGAATTTCATCCAAAATCACATGCCACACTTGAATATCAACTTTGTTTTCTGGTTTGCCACATTTAAATTGAATAATTGTTTCATCTATTAATTAATGCATTTAAATTGGTAATATGCTTAACTAAATCATTTGAAATTGTTTTCCAACAAATAAAATATGTTTTCCATGCCATTTTGAACCACCTTTTCAAATATAAATTTTGTTTCATGTTTTGGATAATTAAAATTGCTTGAATAATTTAAACCTTGTTTAAATGATTTAAATTTGCTAAATTAATAACTTGCTCAAATTAAATTATTTTTGAACTAATAAAATATATTTTCAAACTAGAAAAACATAACCTTTTCAACTATGAATTTGAATTTATGTTTTGAACAAATAAAATTCAAATAATATTCACACTTGAATTAAATTCAATTAAATCTTGTTTGAACTTGGTTAATTCATAATTAAATCATTGTAATTCCTTTTTCAATAATTGAAACATGTAATCCACCTAAAATTTTGTGTTCTAATCAAATATGAACTTTGTTATCTGTTTTGAACAATTAAACCTGATGAAAACCACAAATTTTTGTGTGACACCCTTTAAGTAACCAAAATTCCAAAACTTAATAAGTGAATTTCAAAATGGGTAAACCTTATTTTCCAATTGATTCTATTGTTGTTATTTTGTTGTTTTCCTCATCCATGCATCATGCTAAACCACTTTCATCTGATGATTAGTTGGAAAACAATTGTTTCAACCAAAATTCATGGGCTTTCCATATGTAATCCAATTTGCACATGGGTCCATTTAATTATGTTATGTTCATGTCAACTAGTTCATGTCTGATACATCCTTAAATTTATCATGCATCCATGTCTTGATCATGCTGGATCTTTTGCCGTAGTAGTAATTGTTGCATCCGGTGTTTGTTCGAGGTTCGTTGCTTCTTCCCGGATAGGACGTTGAGATGATGTGAGCAACGACAAGTTCTGTGGATGTACCTCTACTTGCTGGATCTCAGGCAAGTATACTCACTTGCTGCCAAATGGATGCCTTTCATCACTTGTTACCGATTCTTTCCGTTGTTCTTATTCTAGCCTGTTGATTCGATGCTTGTGTCTCGATCCTATTATATGTTTACCTTGCAGCCATGATATAGCCTTTCCTTCCACTTCCTATTAACTGTTGTTTGTTTACACTGTCGGCCCTCGTGTCGTAGTTGCATGCTTAGTGTTGTTTGCGCTCAAGTCTTGTTGTCCGTCTTATCACCTGTTTAGTTTGATAGCTGGGTTTCAATTCAATCAACAACATGTTAATGTTTTTGGGTAATAATAATTTGACGATAAGGCACCGGCAGGAGGCCCGGCATGGTTTTGAAGCCTGCTAGTGTCGACCCTAATTAGGAAAAGGGTCTTGTCTACTGATCCATGATGAGCGCACTAACCGCATGTGGGAAGCGAGTATGGGCGCCCCCCTCAACTTGATTCGATTCGCATCTCGTCCAAATCGCCACACTTAGTTCGGTCTTTCCATTTGCTGCACGCATATGCAGGTACGAACCCTTGGCGCCAGGGTGGAACTTTTGTAGTCGGCATTTAGGGCGGCATGGTCTTCCAGTGCTATGAGGGTCCCCTTTTCTTCGTGGGGCTCGATTAGCTAGCCGCGCACGCACAACACGTGGTGCTTTGGGCTTGATGCGAAGAAGAGTTGAGTTGTGTTGAGTGCCTCGCTTGGTGGGTTAGCTCCCCGCCTGGCGGGTCATTCTTACGTGTACGGCCAAATTGGTGCATCCCTGCAGGGTTAAATCTTCTCGAGAAGCCGTGTTTTCCGCGGTTATGGTTAACTTGGGGAAAGTACTGGCTAACAAGTACTCAGAACAACTTACACCTAACTAATGATAACTTGACTAGTAATAGTCTTATTGACACAATAACTTGATCCATCCTTAATCCAACAGTGTGAGTTATCCTTGGGTTGCTTCCTTAGTAGGGGGTAACATTGGATGGGTTTGTTTGGTGAGTAGTTGTAGTTGGTTCCGATACGCTATCTTATCCCCCTCTTTTAGCCGGATGTTGTAGTAAGTTTCTGTAGTAGGTTAGTGCAGCCCGCTGTCGCTTATTTGCAATAATCCCTTCCTTTCCGTTGATCCCAAAGTATTTGTATCTTGTGATGACTGGTTACGCCGGTATCTTGTGAGTATGGTTTATCCACTTGCCAGTACTTAACCGTACTGACCCACGAATCCTTTTTCGTGGCTGCATATTCAATATTGCAGTCAACAGGTTTGAAGTCTGACGACGTTAGCTTGGGAATCCCTCCGGCTTGGCCTGGGCAGGGATTGGACGCCATCGGTTATCTTCAGGACTCTTAGTCCAATTTGTATCTTGTCCGTAGTCGGACACTATGTTGTTTCTTCCACTGTCATTTGGATGTTTGTATTGTATCAGTTGTATCCTTGACTCGTTTGAGTCGTCTTGTATATACCTCCTCTGTTGTTGTTGTGGATTATTCGTGAACTATTGTAATGTTATCACAAGTGGCAACCTGGAATCGGTTATTATGTGAATTTTGGCGGAAATGCTGAAATCTGCATAGTGTCCGATCTCGGGGCGTCACAGGGCTACGTTTGTCTGCCCGGTCTCCTCCAAACTGACCTGCCCCCACACGACAACGCCGCTCTATCGGCCCTGCGCGACCGATCAATCCGCCACTATTACCTCGCCGCCATCCGAACCCGATTAGCGTAAACTATTGAACTGCCGCCAACGCTGCCCCACCGACTTGTACTCAACCGCTGCTTCCGCCGCTCGTCAGACGCAATTACAAGGTTTGTACCAATACTGATGAAATCCTTGGTTTCCATCCTGCCGGTTCGATGAAGTTAATTGCGATTGCAATTGCTGTCAGATAGACTAGCTGCTTGTGTTCACATATGCGTGTCTGTTTTATCAGTTTCAGTTGTAAGTGTTAGTTTAATATTCATAGCAATGTCAGGAATTCAGGTAAGAACTAGGTTTTATATTTTCATAGCCATGTCAGTTTCAGGTGTAAGTGTTAGTTTCAATCGAATGATGTGTTGTGAAGTAATGTCTAATGTAATCCCCTGCAATTCTTACTGACTTGAAAGACCAGTATGCCTGTCTCTCTGATGTATTTGTTGTTTCGAAATACTTTTGTGTGAACTAATGCTGCTCCTTTTTTTTTTCAAGACCGGCTAAACGGAGATAACGCAAAATGTCACAAGACAAGAGCTGGATGGAGAAGGATAGAGATTCTGTGGAGTGGCAAAGTGGCATCGAGAGTTTCTTGGAACTTAGTTTTGATGGTGCTGAACCAGACGCAAGAAACTTTTGCCCGTGTATGAAATGTCTGAATAATGCTCAGAAAACTAAAAAGGAGATCCATATGCACTTGCTTAAGAATGGGATGGATCCGTCCTACAAAAAATGGGTATTCCATGGTGAACCCGAGGAGGACAACATGTCTGAAGATTCTGATGATGAAGACGATGCAGGTGGTGGTGAAGGGATATGACATGCTCGATACTCTGATAAGGGCCACAAAAGTGGGAAGTAATGCAGGAGACACGAGCGGTGATGGAATGAAACAGGAGCCAAATGCATCTGCAAAGGCGTTCTACAAACTATTGGAAGAGGGAAAAACATCGTTGTACCCAGGTTGTGAGGAGGTCACAAAGATATCTTTCATTGTGAAGCTTTACCAAATCAAGTGCGTGTCTGGGATGACCAACAGAGCATGTGACTTAATGGTGCGGATGTTCACGGAGGTGCTGCCAAAGGGTCACTGCATTCCTACTAATCTCGCACAAGTAAGGAAGGTCATTCGAGAGTTTGGACTGGATTACAAGAAGATACACGCGTGCTATAATGATTGTGTGCTATTCCGTAATGAGCATGTTGATGCCCAAGAATGCCCTGTCTGTCATACGTCTCGATGGAAATCAAGTCCAACCGTAGACAAAGTTGATTCATCGATCCGTAAATCAAAGAAGCAAGTGCCACAGAAAGTTCTATGGTATTTCCTACTCATTCAAAGACTGCAAAGGTTGTACATGACAGAAGATATGTCAACTGATATGAAATGGCATAAGGAGAAACGTAAAGATGATGGCATAATGAGGCATCCTGCAGATTCGAAGGCCTGGAAAAGCCTTGATGAAAGATATAGTCAGAAAGAATTCGCAAAAGATGCTCGCAGTGTTCGGCTTGGCCTTGATTCAGATGGATTCAACCCCTTTGGGCTCATGAGTATATCACACACTACATGGCCTGTCATTCTGATCCCATATAACTTGCCACCATGGATGTGTATGAAACAAGAGAACTGGATAATGTCAATGATTATTCCAGGACCAAAGTCAGCAGGAAATAACATTGATGTGTACTTACAGCCTTTGATTGATGAACTGTTAGTTCTATGGGAGGATGGTGTTGAAGCATATGATGCTGCAACTAAACAAAATTTCACGTTGTATGCATGCGTGTTGTGGACCATCAATGACTACCCTTACGCAATGCTGAGTGGTTGGAGCACAAAAGGCAAGCTAGCATGCCCTTACTGCCACAAGCATACAGACTTTTTATGGCTCCGGTATGGTAGAAAGCATTGCTACATGGGACACCGACGTTTTCTACGGAAACAACACAAATGGCGTCGAAACAAGGTTATGTTCAACAACAAGCCAGACCATAGAGACGCCCGGTGCCACTTACAGGCATTGAAGTTCTAAAGGAGCTTGATAGCATTCAGCATGAACCATTTGGGCGGTCAAATAAGAGAAAGCGACCGGAAACTAATCCCTGGCACAATTGGCGGAAGAAACAATTTGGATGTTATGCACATCGAGAAGAACATTTGTGACAGCATTCTGGGTACTTTGCTTGAGATGGATGGGAAAACAAAGGATGGTACGAAGGCTCGCCTAGATTTGGAGTTTTTGAAAATTAGGGAGGATCAACACGCAAAGCCCGCCGGTACGGATAAGTACAAACTTAAGAAAGGCGTGTATGCTTTAAAAAAGGAAGAGAAGATAATGCTGCTCAGGTTTCTGCAGAGCATACGGATGCCTGATGGCTATGCTTCACACATTAAGCCATGTGTGGTCCTCGAGCAGTGCAAGTTTAGTGGACTCAAAACTCATGACTGCCATGTTATATTACAGAAACTTCTTCCTATTGCGTTGCGCAAGCTTCTGCCGGAGAATGTCCTTACCCCATTGCTTCAGATCAGTAAATTATTTTCCGATTTATGCTCCAAGGAGTTAAGGGATGAGGATTTGTTGAATTTGGACCAACAAATTGCAGTAATTCTATGTCAGCTAGAGATGATATATCCACCAGCTTTCTTTGATATTATGATGCATCTCCCAATTCATCTAGCTCGAGAAGCATGGTTTGCAGGGCCTGTACAGTATAGATGGATGTATCCGGTTGAGAGATACCTGCGTACGTTGAAGGGATATGTACGTAACAAGGCTCATCCAGAAGGTTCAATTGCAGAGGGGTACATACTTGAAGAGTGCATGACGTTCTGCAGACGATTCGTTAAAGGCTCGCCTACAAAAATAAGTCAGTCCGAACTCCATGCAGATGGAGCTACAGATGAGGCACCAACAGGGGTTAGCATAATGAGTGCATTTGATTACTCCAAGAAAGGTTTTGCCCGTGAATCACTGTCTTTGGAAGCTCTTAATCAAATGAGGCACTACATAATAACAAACTGCGAGGAAACCGAGCCATGGATTCAGTAAGGAAACTTATGTATTTGTTTCATATCATGATATACATTAACACTTTGGTTATGAAGTAACCATATATCATTTCTTTTTGAAGGGAACATATTGACGAGCTCAAAAAGAACAATTGTCCTAATCCTAAAAAGAAACACAAGGAAGATTTTGTTGGCTGGTTCGAAAGACGGGTAAGGTACTTCAGCATTTTCATAAATGTTTCTCGTAATAAAAAAACAATGGTGTATAGTACACTCACACATATTCTATTCCATGAAACAGATCACACAACTCCATAAAGATGGGAAGGTCAACAGTCTGTTGTATACACTAGCTAAAGGGCCTGATCAAATTGCTCGTGTGTTCAACCGTACAGTACTGAATGGATATTACTTTCGTAATACCGAAATAGAGCTTGACTTGAGTACCCAAAATAGTGGCGTCATAGTCAACGCGCAAGGAAGCACCGGCAGTACTGATTATTATGGGGTGATAAAGAAAATCATATTTCTTGACTTTCCTCCTGATAAGGAGGTTGTTCTATTGCAGTGCGACTGGTTCGACGTGCCTCCTGCCAATAGAAATCATAGTAAGGGGTATATGAGGGACAAATATGGAATTATTGACCTTGACACTATTGTACACCGATTCACGGAAGACCCTTACATTCTAGGCATCCAAGTTGCACAGGTTTTCTTTGTGAGAGATGTGAAGAGCCCTAATTGGGCAAGTGCTATAAAAATGAATCCACGCAATTTGTTTTCTCCTTCAGTTTTAAATGGTGCAGACCTAGATGATCTTGCAGAAGGAGATGAACGTGGTGATGCAGATGTACAGGATGTCGTCGATGCAGGAATTACAGTTCCAGAATTTACTTTACCTGACGATATTACTAGTTGGTGCAGAAATGATGATGAAGGAACCAACGTTGATGTTTCAGTCATAAATAATTTAAGACCTGCTGATTTTGACGAAGACCAAGTCGAATATGATCCTGATACTGATGATGATGAGGCTTACATAAATGATGGTCATGTTGCTCCTTTGGTACAAGATGAATTGGATGATGACCATGGATTCTTTGTGTAGGCTGTCTCTGCACTATTTGGCTTAAATGTTTTGCCATGAACATGCATTGATGAAAGATCGTGTAATAACATAATTTTTGTTTAAAGATTCCAAAGTTCCAGTGTTTAGAAATTTTGAATTTCCATGATAAATGTACTAGTGAAATTGCGTCTTATATGCTTGATTGATTATTAAGTACTGTCACTTGTTGCAACATTAGTAAAATGCTAAGTGCTGCAGAAATTCAGTTGCAAACAATATTTAAAAAAAATAATGTGCTCACCAAACTTAGATACTGGACCAAAAATGAATTGTGGTCCTAAGAAAATTGCAACAGTGATCAAGGGCACGGCCCATGAGGCCCGTTAATCTAGTCTATGAATGGTCGTTGCAAAATAACTTGTTCATTTTCGCAACAGTACGGTGATTGTTGCGTTACGTTTAACCTATTACCATACGACCCAAATTGTCGCATTAAACAATAGGTATTGCCGCAGGATAAATTTGAGGCGAAAAACATATGGTATTGCCGCACGAAAAATTTGGTTGCAATCGTTAGCTTATTTTTTGCAACAATATTTGTAACTACCGCAACACAAATACAGATGTTGCAATATATGACTGAATATCACCACGAATGCTTATTTCGTTGGAATACCATGTCTCTAAGGCAACAAAAGGAGTGCCTCGCGCAACGAAAATACTCTGTCGCAACAACGCGCTTGTATTCCAACAACAGTACAAATCGTGGAAATAGGAGGCCTCTACCGCAACAGAACGACAATTTATCGCCACCAAAATGAGTCGTGGAAATACGAGTGCCCTATCACCACAACCTGAGAGGTCGTGGTAATTTGTGATTATATCGCAACGAAAAAAAACCGTAGCAACAGATTTCGTTGCAAGAGACCGGTTCTCTTGTAGTGGACCCTTTTCACCTTCTTCTACTGTAAGCCGGCTTTCGCGTGGATAATCAATGTTGCTACAGCTGTACGAAGACAGGGTCAGGCAAGTCCCATTGGGCATCATGACTGATTGTAATCATACGCTAGCAAAGCATGCCACTTAGTGCGAGTCACATCAAGCTTAAGCAAGAAAAGTCAAGAAAGTTTGGCTCCTTTGTCCGGTTATAAGCTTGCAGCCGTACTTATTACAAGTAATCGGCCCTTATAACTCATTGGCATCGTGGCCGGGTCTTTGAGTTTGCAACTGTGCTATTCAAGCAATCAGCCCCCAAGACCTATATATATGCAATTTACTAGAAAAAACTAATATACTAAAAGCAATGAATAATACTTACCTGGAAGAAAAATAAGAACATAACAGAAATAGAAAAAACTTGATCAGAAACACACAAAAAACGGGACAATATATTGTTTAACCATCTCTTTATTGATATGAGAAAAGTTAGGTCAGCAAGCCGCCTCATTAAAAACCCTCCAGTCCCCTTAGGTACCCTGCATAGGAAAAGAGTGCGTCTGAAACCTGCTGCCTGTTACATCGTGTAATTCCACTTGTGATTCTAGCCTAAACTAGGTATAGTAGGGACGCAGCGGAGCTACGTTCCATGGTCTTTATCTTTCTTCCATAGATGAAGTAGTACGAGCGGTGTCATTAACAGTGGCCGACTCTTCCCTTGCATCTACCAAGTAATATGATCCGTTGTGCAGATTCCGGCTTATGATGAACGGTCCCTCCCATGGCGGGGATAACTTGTGTTTTCCTTCCTTTGACTGTACCAGGCGCAAAACCAGGTCTCCTTCCTGGAAGACCCGGGTTTTGACTCTTCGGCTGTGATATCTCCTCAGGTCCTGCTGGTATATGGCTGATCTCTCCAAAGCTTGTTCCATGTGTTCTTCTAACATATCCACGGCGTCCTGCCGGGTCTTCTCGTTCTCCGCCTCAACGTAAGCCGATACACGAGGCGAGTCATGGATGATATAACTCGGCAGCACCGCTTCTGCACCATAAACCATGAAAAACAATGTCATCTGAGTAGATCTGTTAGGTGTAGTGTTGATACCCCAAACCACTGAAGGTAACTTCTCAACCCATGCTCCAGCAGCTCTGATACATGGGACTCGCAATCGTGGCTTTAATCCACGAAGTAACTCCTGATTTGCCCTCTCCACTTGTCCATTGGCTTGTGGATGAGCTACGGAAGCTATGTCAAGCCGGATTCCATTGTTACCACATAATTTCTCCATCTCACCAAGGGACATGTTGGTTCCATTATCGGCAATTATATTGTGAGGATACCCGAACCGGTAGATAATCCTTTTCAAGAATTTAACCGCCGTAATCGCTTCACAATTGGTAACTGGCATAACTTCAACCACTTGGTGAATTTATCGATAGCCACCAGGAGATGTGTCTTTTTGCAAGGTGACATGTGAAAGGGGCCAACCATGTCCATACCCCAAACGGCAAACGGCCAGGTCAAAGGAATTGTTTGCAACTCCATAGCCGACACATGGATTTGGCAGGCATACCTTTGACATCCATCGCACCTTGCCACCAAGCGTTCCGCATCTGCTAAGGCTGTGAGCCAGAAGAAACCGTGCCTGTATGCTTTGGCCACAAGGGACCTTGTGGATGTGTGATGCCCACAGTCGCCTTCGTGGATCTCTTTGAGGATTTGCCGGCCTTCTTCTGGTGCCACACAGCGCAAAAATACTCCTGCAGCACTCCTTTTATATAACTCCCCCTTGATAATGGAATAACCTTTTGCTCGCCTCAGAATTTTCCTTGCTAGTACCTCTTGCTGTGGTAGTTCGCCCCGTGATAGGTAAGCCAAAAACGGCTCTGTCCACTCGGGAACAGTGCGTATTGTGGCCACGAGCTCCAAATCCGGGTCTTTGTTAGCCACTTCTTCCTCAGATTCGGTTTTAACCGATGGCCGCCATAGCTCGTCCAGGAACACATTGGGTGGAACCGGCTCTCTGCGCGAGCCGAGTCTGGCGAGTGCGGCTGCTGCGTCGTTTTTCCTTCTATCTATATGCTCCACCTCATACCCGGAAAAACACCCGGCAACCCTGTCCACCTCACTGCGGTATGCTGCCATAGTTGCATCTTTTCTATCCCAAGTTCCCGAGACCTGCTGTACCACAAGGTCCGAGTCTCCATAGCATCGTATCCTCTTAATGTTCATCTCCTTGGCTATCTTCAATCCATGCAATAATGCCTCATACTCGGCCACGTTGTTGGAACAATCAAAGTGAATCTGCAACACGTAGCTCAACTTGTCTCCTTTGGGTGATGTGAGCACCACTCCAGCTCCTGATCCTTCGTATTGCTTGGAACCATCGAAGTGCATTATCCAAGACTCGGAACTTGGAGTCATTGTGGGCATGCCTGTGTGAGTCCAATCGTTAATGAAATCAACTAGAGCTTGAGATTTAATTGATGACCTGGGCTCGTAGTTGATGTGATAATCTCCCATCTCGATCGCCCACTTGGCTATTCTACCTGTAGCATCCGAGTTTCTGATGATATCCGACATTGGTATAGAGCTAACCACTATTATGGGGTGTTCCTGAAAATATGGCTTCAATTTCCGGCGGGCCATGAAGACCCCGAAAACCAGCTTCTGCCAATGTGGGTAGCGCTACTTTGCTTCTGATAACACCTCGCTGACATAATAAACCGGCCTCTGAACCGGGTGATCTTTCCCATCCTCCTTACGCTCGACGACAACCACTGCGCTAACCGCCCGGGGCCCGGCTGCAACGTACAGTAACATGGGATCTTTAGGACCCGGGGCTGCTAGGACTGGTGCCTCAGATAGCTGCTTCTTTAGTGCCTCGAATGCCTCATCCGCCTCTTGGTCCCAAACGAATTTATCAGATTTCCTCAAGAGCCGGTACAAGGGTATTGCCTTCTCTCCGAGTCTTGATATAAATCGGCTCAGCGCTGCTAAGCACCCCGTAAGCTTCTGAACGTGCTTCAGGTTTTCCGGCTTTTTCAGACTCTGGATAGCTTTGATTTTATCCGGGTTTGCCTCGATCCCTCTCTCCGACACGATAAAACCGAGTAATTTCCCTGCTGGAACTCCAAATACGCACTTTGTCGGGTTAAGTTTCATCTGGTATCTTCTCAGGTTCTTGAATGTTTCCTTTAGATCGTCAATAAATGTCTCTGCTTTTCTGGTCTTGATCACCACATCATCCACATAAGCATGGACGTTGCGTCCGATTTGGTCCTCAAAGCACTTCTGAATACACCGTTGATAGGTTGCGCCAGCGTTCTTCAATCCAAAAGTCATGGTTTTGTAACAAAAGGCCCCAAAAGGGGATATGAACGATGTTTTCTCCCAATCTTCCTTCTTGAGCTTGATCTGATGATACCCGGAATATGCATCCAGGAAACATAATAGGTCACTTCCATCCACTGCGTCTATGATCTGATCTATCCTCGGGAGTGCAAATGGATCCTTTGGGCAATGCTTGTTGAGACTCGTATACTCGATGCACATCCTCCACTCGTTAGTCTTTTTCATCACGAGAATCGGATTTGCCAACCACTCCGGGTGAAATACTTCCATGATAAAGCCGGCTGTCAACAGCCGAGCGATTTCTTCTCCTATAGCTCTTCTTCTTTCCTCATTCATCTTTCTCAGGCCCTGCTTCACAGGCCTGGATTTGGGGTCAACATGCAAGCTGTGCTCTGCCAACTCTGTGGGGATACCCGGCATATCGCTAGGCGTCCAAGCGAACACATCCTGATTCGAACGAATAAACTCCACCAGTGCTTTTTCCTGCTCATCGTCCAAGTTAGATACTATAGCAAATTGCTTAGCGGGATCAACCTCGACAAAGGCCACCATCTTGGTATCTTGTGCTGCTTTGAATTTTGCTCTCTCATACTCCGTATTTGGCCTCTTCAGCGCTGTCCTGTCATCCGGTTCTACTTGAGACCGATAATACTTGAGCTCCTCCTTTCTACAGGCTTGTTCTGCCATTGCCGCATCTCCTTCGTCACACTCAGCCGCTATATCCCGGCTCCCATGTATGGTGATGGTCTGCTTAGGACCCGGGATTTTTAGCTGTAGGTACACGTAACACGGCCTGGCCATGAACTTGGCGTAAGCCGGCCTCCCAAATAGCGCGTGATAAGGGATGCGTAACTTCACCACCTCGAACGTGAGCCAGTCTACCCGAAAATTATCCTTTGACTCTCCAAAAGCAACCTCCAAGGTAATCTTTCCTTCAGGGCACGCCGAGTGACCCGGCACGATCCCGTGAAAAACTGTTGAACTCTTCTGTAGCTGAGACTCCTTGAGACCCATACGTAAGAAGGTTTCCCAATATAGGATGTTGATGCTGCTTCCACCGTCCATTAAGACCTTTTTCAGCTCATAACCATTAACCTGTGGCGCAACCACCAATGCTAGGACTCCCGGATGTTCTATCCTTTTCGGGTGATCTCTTCTGCTCCATGTTACATCTTGCTCCGACCACCTCAGGTATCTCGGGACAGCCGAGGAAACCGAGTTTACTGCCTTTTTTAGTATCTTTCTATCCTTGTTAGAGGTTCCGGTAGTGTGAACGTGGTATTGGCCCAATTGCTTGGGGTTGGCTTGGAAACCTCCAGCTCCTCCCTGGTTATTACCCGGATTTCCAACTCCCGGGTTGCCTGCTGGGGGTGGGCCGTTTCCCGGGTTTCCACCCGGACCCGGTCCTCCTCCCCGGCCTGCACCTCGCATAGCCTTGTTTACTTCCCCGTTCTTCCATCTCTGCAAATCCGCACACTGCTCCGATGAGTGGTTAGCAGGCCTTCCGTTCCTACTGTGTTTCGGGCACGCCATTCTGAAGATATCCGAGTTGTTACCCGGCCTTGGTGGCCCTTGATAATTTCCTCCGTTATGATTTCCTGTGTTGAAATTTCCTTCTGCTCTGGGCCTCGAAGACCCGGCTTCTGTGCTAGCGACAAACTCGGAATTCCCCTCGAACGGGCGCTTGTTCTGGTTGTTCCCATTGTTACCTCCATGGTTACCCGGCGTAGATCCGTTGCCGGCTCTTCCATTATTACCCGTATTTGCTTTTGCTTTCTTGTCATCAACATCCTCTTCCGTGGTATCCGTTGCAGCGTGTTTGTTGCATGCATCCATTAGTTCTCCCATCGTAACCTCGGAAGCATTTCGACTAGATTTCATGCGAGTTAACTTCTGCACTAAAGGCGTGTACTTGCATGTCTTGGCCATAGCTTGCAACGCGTCCTTTGGCTGGATATCTGTAGATGAGTGAAGTATCTCCATAACCCGGTGCACCCAGCTGCGCGCCGATTATCCCTTCTTCTGGACACACCGTTCTAGGTCATCAATAGTAAATAGCTTCCTGCACGTTCCATGGAAGTGCTTGATAAACGCAGTTTTCAACTCACCCCATGACTTGATAGATCCTTCCGGCAAATTGTTGAACCACAACTTTGCTGCTCCTTCTGACATCATTAAGTACATGAACTTGGCTTGATGATTTTCAGATGCGTTGCGAATCGACATAGCCATCTCATAACTGCTCAACCATGTTTCTGGATCCATAGTCGGCTCATAATTCACTACTTTACCCGGTTCCTTGAATTTATCCGGGTAAGGCTCAGCCCTTATGTTATCCGACAGACACTTGGGCCCAGCGAGATCAGCCGGTATTGGCCTCACCCGGGAAACATGCGATCATGCGGGGGGCACGACTGGACGTGGCGCTACTGCTGGTCCGTGCACCGCAGACCCGGCCGCGGCTCGCCTGGCTCTGGAGCTATCCACAATAGCTTGTGCTGCTGATACTACTAGTGCTGCTTGAACGCGGGGAGGAGGCGGCATTTGCTGCTGCTCTGCCCTCCTCCGCGCTGAACTTGTTTGAATATTGCCGGCGTTGCCATGTTGCTGGCTGATATAAGGTGTTCCATGCATTCCACTCCTATTATCCGGGTAATTAACCTGCTGAGCCACTGCCGTATGCACCAAATCGATCGCCCGCCGGGTCTGCTCCGCATGGGGTGACTCTCTTACGGGGATCTGATTCAATGCCAACGTTGCGGCATACACGTTGTCCATGGGGTTATTGAAGTGACCTGGTGGCGTACGAAATCGTGACGGTGGTGGTGGTGGTGCTGCTGTGTTACCGACAGTGACCCCAGTCTGTAATGTGGGTAACCCGGCCTACACGTTTGCCGGCTGTCCTGCTCCAGTTGCTGGTTGATGCACAGTTTCCTGATTCACAGCCGGAATCGGCTGATCCTGGGGTGTGATGAATAGTGCGTTAGGGTTTATGACTCCACCCATCGCCGGTAATCTTGTCTGGTATCTTTGATGCACCCTGCTTGTCTCAGCCCGGAGCCGGTTCTCCAGCGCATCCAGTTCCCGTTGGCGAGTGGCTACCCCTTGCTTTTCTGCTTCTACATCCCTTCTTTGTTGTTCCAGCGCGCGGCGTGCTACCTCCAAGTCCCTGGCACGCGCCGCAGCGTTTTCCGGGGTTATCACAGTAGCTAACACTGTTGGGTCCAAGACTATATTGTTGCTGAACAGGGCCCGGTGTTGCGAATTAGAAGGACCCGCCCCTGGCGTCCTGTTAGCCAGGAAACCAAACATATTTGCCTGCAGCTCGCTATCCGCCGCTCGGCTGGTGACTGAAGCCGACTCTCCGTCAACCCGGGTCAGAACCGGATTTCCGTCAGCCAGATTTCGTTGCTGGGCCAATGCTTGCGCCGCTCCGACCGCGGCCGTAGTCACGTTCCCCTGATCGAGGTTGGTTGCAGGGGACGTGTAGACCGCGACCTGGCGCGCAATGCTTGTTGAAGATTCATACTCCTCCTCATCACAGTTATCTTCCTCGTACCGGTCCTCTAGCAAGTGCAAGATAGACTCGTATCATCTTCTCTCATGACCCGGCCACGCGGGGTCCATGCCGGCTCCTCCGGCTGTTCCCTCTTCGTGGTGGGCTCTTCTATCGGATCCACCGTCCCGACCGATTCTTCTCCGTCCGACTGAACGTGGGTGGCCTCTCCTGACACAGAATCAAATCCAAAATCGTCAGGGATAGAACCGAACGCACGTACCATGCCGCCGAAGACGTTGACCCGGCCGATCGTGATGACATATCCGGATTCGAGCGGATCCGATTCTGGCCCCCAGCCAAAATCGTCCACCATCTTCTCTCCTTCGGGGTCGGTGTAGATCTCGCCGATGATGAGGTTCTTCATGTTCTCCCGAGCTTCTCCCGTGATGTAAACACCCTTGGACGTAGGCCCCACGGTGGGCGCCAACTGTCGTGGGATAATCACGGCAGACGTTACTGGGGTAACTTGTCTTGGGGCAATTCGACTCTGGTGTTTGGGAGAGGGTTTAGCTCAAGAGAAACCATGGTGATATGCGATCTGGTAGCCGGCAATCAAGTCGCCGAGTCTCCGATCTAAATATATTATCTCAACTCTCGTGTTACAAAGGATACTCGAATATCTCGCGATTGTATGACTTCTGCTTAATCTAACCCTAGGGGCCGGCTTATATAATATCCGGACCCCCTGGCTTACCGTCCAAGGCATACTCGGAATCCTACCCGGACACTGCTTACAAGCCCTAAGTTTCCTTATCGGAACCCACAAACCGGGTTACGAGGCCTACACTCTTGGGCCTTCTAGAGACTTCTTTTCCTTAAGCCGGATCTTGCGCAGTGCCCTTTGGACCGAATTACACCTTGGCGTTAGCCTACGGTTATCATCCCTCCATCATGTCCCCTAACCCCCAAACAGTGTGCTATTGCTCACGAAAACTGCGCGATAGGACCTAATTACCGAGTTTTAATGAATGCCAGAAATGCCCTTGCAATTTTCTCCGGCCCCCCAAACAGGATACTATAGCTCACGAAAACTACGAGATAGGTCCAAATCGACGAGTTTTAATGAATGCAATAAACGCAAATGAAATTTTTTCTCTGGATACCCAAACATTGTGCTATAGCTCACGGAAACTTCAAGAAAGGACCAAATCGACAAGTTTGAATGAACGCTAGAAATGCCAATTAAATTGTCCCTGGACCCCCAAACAGTGTGCTATGGTTCAGGAAAACTACGAGAAATGACCAAATCGACGATTTGTAATAAATACCAGAAATACCCATTAAATAGTCCCCTAACCCCCAAACAGTGTGCTATAGCTCACGAATACTGCGACATAGGACCTAATCAACGAGTTTTAATGAATGCCGGAAATGCCCTTGCAATTGTCTCCGGCCCCCCAAACAGGGTACTATAGCTCACGAAAACTGCGAGATAGGTCCAAATCGATGAGTTGTAATGAATGCAAGATATATCAATGAAATTGTCCCCGGACACCCAAACATTGTGCTATAGCTCACATATACTGCGGGAAAGGACCAAATCAACAAGTTTTAATGAATCCAATAAACGCAAATGAAATTTTCTCTGGACACCCAACCATTGTTCTATAGCTCGCGGATACTGCAGGAAAGGACCAAATCGACGAGATTGAATGAATGCCAGAAATGCCCATGAAATTGTCCCGAACCGCCAAACAGTTTGCTATAGCTCACGAAAACTGCGAGATAGGACCAAATCGTCGAGTTTTAACGAATGCAATAAACGCAAATGAAATTTTCTGTCCATACACAAACATTGTGCTATAGCTCACGGAAACTTCGAGAAAGGACCAAATCGACAAGTTTGAATGAATGCAAGAAATGACCATTAAATTTTCCCTGGACCGCCAAAAAGTGTGCTATGGCTAAGGAAAACTGCGAGAAAGGACCAAATCAACAATTTTTATTAAATACCTGAAAGACCCATTAAATAGTCCCCTAACCCCCAAACAGTGTGCTATAGCTCACGAAAACTGCGAGATAGGACCTAATCAACGAGTTTTAATGAATGCCAAAAATGCCCTTGCAATTGTTTTCGGCCTCCCAAACAGGGTACTAAAACTCACGAAAACTGCGAGATAGGTGCAAATCGATGAGTTTAAATGAATGCAAGATATATCAATGAAATTGTCCCCGGACACACAAACATTGTGCTATAGCTCATGGATACTGCGGCAAAGCACCAAATCGACGAGTTTGAATGAACGCTAGAAATGCCCTTGAAATTGTCCCCGGAGACCCAAACAGTTTGCTATAGCTGACGAAAACTACCAGTAAGGACCAAATCAACGATTTTTTAATAAATACCAGAAATACCCATTAAATTGTCCCCTAACCCCCAAACAGTGTGCTATAGCTCACGCAAACTGCGAGATATGACCTAATAAACAACTTTTAATGAATGCCAGAAATGCCCTTGCAATTTTCTCCGGCCCCCCAAACAGGGAACTATAGCTCACGAAAACTATGAGATAGGACCAAATCGACGAGTTTTAGTGATTGCAAGATATATCAATAAAATTGTCCCCGGACACCCAAACATTGTGCTATAGCTCACAGATACTGCGGGAAAGGACCAAATCAACGATTTTAATGAATCCAATAAACGCAAATGAATTTTTCTCTAGACACCCAACCATTGTGCTATAGCTCACGGATATTGTGGGAAAGGACCAAATCGACGAGTTAGAATGAATGCTAGAAATGCCCATGAAATTGTCCCCGAACCCCCAAACAGTTTGCTATAGCTGACGAAAACTGCGAGTAAGGATCAAATCGACGATTTTTAATAAATACCAGAAATACCCATTAAATTGTCCCCTAACCCCCAAATAGTGTGTTATAGCTCACGAAAACTGCGAGATAGGACCTAATTAACGAGTTTTAATGAATGCCAGAAATGCCCTTGCAATTGTCTCCGGCCCCCCAAACAGGGTACTATAGCTCACGAAAACTACGAGATAGGTCCAAATCGACGAGTTTTAATGAATGCAAGATATATCAATGAAATTGTCCCCGAACACCCAAACATTGTGCTATGGCTCACGGATACTGCGGGAAAGCACCAAATCGACGCGCTTGAATGAATGCTAGAAATGCCCATGAAATTGTCCCACCCAAACAGTTTGCTATAGCTGACGAAAACTGCAAGTAAGGACCAAATCGACGATTTTTAATAAATACCAGAAATACCCATTAAATTGTCCCCTAACCCCCAAACAGTGGGCTATAGCTCACGAAAACTGCGAGATAGGACCTAATCAACGAGTTTTAATGAATGCCAGAAATAACCTTGCAATTTTCTCCGGACCCCCAAACAGGGTACTATAGCTCACGAAAACTACGAGATAGGTCCAAATCGACGAGTTTTAATGAATGGTAGATATATCAATGAAATTGTCCCCGGACACCCAAACATTGTGCTATAGCTCACAGATATTGCGGGAAAGGACCAAATCAACGAGTTTTAATGAATCCAATAAACTCAAATGAAATTTTCTCTAGACACCCAACCATTGTGCTATAGCTCACGGATACTACAGAAAAGGCCAAACCGACGAGATTGAATGAATGCCAGAAGTGCCCATGAAATTGTCCCCGGACCCCCAAACAGTTTGCTATAGCTCACGAAAACTGCGAGATAGGACCAAATCGACGAGTTTTAATGAATGCAATAAACGCAAATGAAATTTTCTCTCGATACCCAAACATTGTGCTATAGCTCACGGAAACTTCGAGAAAGGACCAAATCGATAAGTTTGAATGAATGCAAGAAATGACCATTAAATTATCCATGGACCCCTAAAAAGTGCGCTATGGCTCAGGAAAACTGCGAGAAAGGACCAACTCGACGATTTTTAATAAATACCAGAAATACCCATTAAATTGTCCCCTAACCCCCAAAAAGTGTGCTATAGCTCACGAAAACGGCGAGATAGGACCTAATCAACGAGTTTTAATGAATTCCAAAAATGCCCTTGCAATTGTCTCCTGCCCCCCAAACCGGGTACTATACTCACGAAAACTGCGAGAGAGGTCCAAATAGACGAGTTTTAATGAATGCAAGATATATCAATGAAATTGTCCCCGGACACCCAAACATTGTGCTATAGCTCACAGATACTGCGGGAAAGGACCAAATCAACGAGTTTTAATGAATCCAATAAACGCAAATGAATTTTTCTCTGGACACCCAACCATTGTGCTATAGCCACGGATACTGCAAGAAAGGACCAAATCGACGAGATTGAATGAATACCAGAAATGCCCATGAAATTTTCCCCGGACCCCCAAACAGTTTGCTATAGGTCACGAAAACTGCGAGATAGGACCAAATTGACGAGTTTTAATGAATGCAATAAACGCAAATGAAATTTTCTCTCGATACCCAAACATTGTGCTATAGCTCACGGAAACATCGAGAAAGGACCAAATCGACAAGTTTGAATGAATGCAAGAAATGACCAATAAATTGTCCCTGGACCCCCAAAAAGTGTGCTATGGCTCAGGAAAACTGCGAGAAAGTACCAAATCAACGATTTTAAATAAATACCAGAAAGACCCATTAAATAGTCCCCTAACCCCCAAACAGTGTGCTATAGCTCACGAAAACTGCGAGATAGGACCTAATCAACGAGTTTTAATGAATGCCAAAAATGCCCTTGCAATTGCTCCCAGCCCCCAACAGGGTACTATACCTCACGAAAACTGCGAGATAGGTCCAAATCGACGAGTTTTAATGAATGCAAGATATATCAATGAAATTGTCTCCAGACACCCAAACATTGTGCTATAGCTCACGGATACTGCGGGAAAGGACCAAATCGACGAGTTAGAATGAATGCTAGAAATGCCCATGAAATTGTCCCCGAACCCCCAAACAGTTTGCTATAGCTGACGAAAACTACGAGTAAGGATCAAATCGACGATTTTTAATAAATACCAGAAATACCCATTAAATTGGCCCCTAACCCCCAAATAGTGTGCTACAACTCACGAAAACTGCGAGATAGGACCTAGTTAACAAGTTTTAATGAATGCCAGAAATGCCCTTGCAATTGTCTCCGGCCCCCCAAACAGGGTACTATAACTCACGAAAACTAAGAGATAGGTCAAAATCGACGAGTTTTAATGAATGCAAGATATATCAATGAAATTGTCCCCGGACACCCAACCATTGTGCTATTGCTCACGGATACTACGGGAAAGCACCAAATCAACGGGCTTGAATGAATGCTAGAAATGCCCATGAAATTGTCCCTGGACACCCAAACAGTTTGCTATAGCTGACGAAAACTACCAGTAAGGACCAAATCAACGATTTTTTAATAAATACCAGAAATACCCATTAAATTGTCCCCTAACCCCCAAACAGTGTGCTATAGCTCACGCAAACTGCGAGATAGGACCTAATAAACAAATTTTAATGAATGCCAGAAATGCCCTTGCAATTTTCTCCGGCCCCCCAAACAGGGAACTATAGCTCACGAAAACTATGAGATAGGACCAAATCGACGAGTTTTAGTGATTGCAAGATATATCAATAAAATTGTCCCCGGACACCCAAACATTGTGCTATAGCTCACAGATACTGCGGGAAAGGACCAAATCAACGATTTTAATGAATCCAATAAACGCAAATGAATTTTTCTCTAGACACCCAACCATTGTGCTATAGCTCACGGATATTGTGGGAAAGGACCAAATCGACGAGTTAGAATGAATGCTAGAAATGCCTATGAAATTGTCCCCGAACCCTCAAACAGTTTGCTATACCTGACGAAAACTGCGAGTAAGGATCAAATCGACGATTTTTAATAAATACCAGAAATACCCATTAAATTGTCCCCTAACCCCCAAATAGTGTGCTATAGCTCACGAAAACGGCGAGATAGGACCTAATTAACGAGTTTTAATGAATGCCAGAAATGCCCTTGCAATTGTCTTCGGCCCCCCAAACAGGGTACTATAGCTCACGAAAACCACGAGATAGGTCCAAATCGACGAGTTTTAATGAATGCAAGATATATCAATGAAATTGTCCCCGAACACCCAAACATGGTGCTATGGCTCACGGATACTGCGGGAAAGCACCAAATCGACGCGCTTGAATGAATGCTAGAAATGCCCATGAAATTGTCCCTGGACACCCAAACAGTTTGCTATAGCTGACGAAAACTGCAAGTAAGGACCAAATCGACGATTTTAATAAATACCAAAAACCCATTAAATTGTCCCCTAACCCCCAAACAGTGGTCTATAGCTCACGAAAACTGCTAGATAGGACCTAATCAACGAGTTTTAATGAATGCCAGAAATGACCTTGCAATTTTCTCCGGACCCCCAAACAGGGTACTATAGCTCACGAAAACTACGAGATAGGTCCAAATCGACGAGTTTTAATGAATGGTAGATATATCAATGAAATTGTCCCCGGACACCTAAACATTGTGCTATAGCTCACAGATATTGCGGGAAAGGACCAAATCAACGAGTTTTAATGAATCCAATAAACGCAAATGAAATTTTCTCTACACACCCAACCATTGTGCTATAGCTCACGGATACTGCAGGAAAGGACCAAATCAACGAGATTGAATGAATGCCAGAAGTGCCCATGAAATTGTCCCCGGAACCCCAAACAGTTTGCTATAGCTCACGAAAACTACGAGATAGGACCAAATCGACGAGTTTTAATGAATGCAATAAACGCAAATGAAATTTTCTCTCGATACCCAAACATTGTGCTATAGCTCACGGAAACTTCGAGAAAGGACCAAATCGACAAGTTTGAATGAATGCAAGAAATGACCATTAAATTATCCCTGGACCCCTAAATAGTGCGCTGTGGCTCAGGAAAACTGCGAGAAAGGACCAAATCGACGATTTTTAATAAATACCAGAAAGACCCATTAAATAGTCCCCTGACCCCCAAAAAGTGTGCTATAGCTCACGAAAACGGCGAGATATGACCTAATCAACGAGTTTTAATGAATTCCAAATATGCCCTTGCAATTGTCTCCGGCCCCCCAAACCGGGAACTATAGCTCACGAAAACTGCGAGAGAGGTCCAAATCGACGAGTTTTAATGAATGCAAGATATATCAATGAAATTGTCTCCAGACACCCAAACATTGTGCTATAGCTCACGGATACTGCGGGAAAGGACCAAATCAACAAGTTTTAATGAATCCAATAAACGCAAATGAATTTTTCTCTGGACACCCAACCATTGTGCTATAGCCACGGATACTGCAGGAAAGGACCAAATCGACGAGATTGAATGAATGCCAGAAATGCCCATGAAATTGTCCCCGGACCCCCAAACAGTTTGCTATAGCTCACGAAAACTGCGAGATAGGACCAAATCGACGAGTTTTAATGAATGCAATAAACGCAAATGAAATTTTCTCTGATACCCAAACATTGTGCTATAGCTCACGGAAACATCGAGAAAGGACCAAATCGACAAGTTTGAATGAATGCAAGAAATGACCAATAAATTGTCCCTGGACCCCCAAAAAGTGTGCTATGGCTCAGGAAAACTGCGAGAAAGTACCAAATCAACGATTTTAAATAAATACCAGAAAGACCCAATAAATAGTACCCTAACCCCCAAACAGTGTGCTATAGCTCACGAAAACTGCGAGATAGGACCTAATCAACGAGTTTTAATGAATGCCAAAAATGCCCTTGCAATTGTTCCCACCCCCAACAGGGTACTATACCTCACGAAAACTGCGAGATAGGTCCAAATCGACGAGTTTTAATGAATGCAAGATATATCAATGAAATTGTCTCCAGACACCCAAACATTGTGCTATAGCTCACGGATACTGCGGGAAAGGACCAAATCGACGAGTTAGAATGAATGCTAGAAATGCCCATGAAATTGTCCCCGAACCCCCAAACAGTTTGCTATAGCTGACAAAAACTACGAGTAAGGATCAAATCGACGATTTTTAATAAATACCAGAAATACCCATTAAATTGGCCCCTAACCCCCAAATAGTGTGCTACAGCTCACGAAAACTGCGAGATAGGACCTAATTAACGAGTTTTAATGAATGCCAGAAA
This sequence comes from Alopecurus myosuroides, assembly GCA_028641055.1. NCBI lineage: Eukaryota > Viridiplantae > Streptophyta > Magnoliopsida > Poales > Poaceae > Alopecurus > Alopecurus myosuroides. The sequence continues at coordinate 112,293 of JAPCYS010004034.1, forward strand.
TGCCCTTGCAATTGTCTCCGGCCCCCCAAACAGGGTAATATAACTCACGAAACTAAGAGATAGGTCCAAATAGACGAGTTTTAATGAATGCAAGATATATCAATGAAATTGTCCCCGGACACCCAACCATTGTGATATTGCTCACGGATACTACGGGAAAGCACCAAATCAACGGGCTTGAATGAATGCTAGAAATGCCCATGAAATTGTCCCTGGACACCCAAACAGTTTGCTATAGCTGACGAAAACTGCAAGTAAGGACCAAATCGATGATTTTTAATAAATACCAGAAATACCCATTAAATTGTCCCCTAACCCCAAACAGTGTGCTATACCTCACGAAAACTGCGAGGTAGGACCTAATCAACGAGTTTTAATGAATGCCAGAAATGCCCTTGCAATTGTCTCCGACCCCCCAAGCAGGGTACTATAGCTTACGAAAACTACGAGATAGGTCCAAATCGACGAGTTTTAATGAATGGAAGATATCTCAATGAAATTGTCCCCGGACACCCAAACATTGTGCTATGGCTCACGGATACTGCGGGAAAGCACCAAATCGACGAGCTTGAATGAATGCTAAAATGCCCATGAAATTGTCCCCGGACACCCAAACAGTTTGCTATAGCTGACGAAAACTGCAAGTAAGGACCAAATCGACGATTTTTAATAAATACCAGAAATACCCATTAAATTGTCCCCTAACCCCCAAACAGTGGGCTATAGCTCACGAAAACTGCGAGATAGGACCTAATCAACGAGTTTTAATGAATGCCAGAAATGCCCTTACAATTTTCTCCGCCCCCCAAACAGGGTACTATAGCTCACGAAAACTACGAGATAGGTCCAAATCGACGAGTTTTAATGAATGCAAGATATATCAATGAAATTGTCCCCGGACACCCAAACATTGTGCTATAGCTCACAGATACTGCGGGAAAGGACCAAATCAACGAGTTTTAATGAATCCAATAAAAGTAAATGAAATTTTCTCTAGACACCCAACCATTGTGCTATAGCTCACGGATACTGCAGGAAAGGACCAAACCGACGAGATTGAATGAATGCCAGAAGTGCCCATGAAATTGTCCCCGGAACCCCAAACAGTTTGCTATAGCTCACGAAAACTGCGAGATAGGACCAAATCGACGAGTTTTAATGAATGCAATAAACGCAAATGAAATTTTCTCTTGATACCCAAACATTGTGCTATAGCTCACGGAAACTTCGAGAAAGGACTAAATCGACAAGTTTGAATGAATGCAATAAGTGACCACTAAATTATCCCTGGACCCCTAAACAGTGCGCTATGGCTCAGGAAAACTGCGAGAAAGGACCAAATCGATGATTTATAATAAATACCAGAAAGACCAATTAAATAGTCCCCTAACCCCCAAAAGTGTGCTATAGCTCACGAAAACGGCGAGATAGGACCTAATCAACGAGTTTTAATGAATTCCAAAAATGCCCTTGCAATTGTCTCCGGCCACCCCAAACCGGGTACTATACTCACGAAAACTGCGAGATAGGTCCAAATCGACGAGTTTTAATGAATGCAAGATATATCAATGAAATTGTCCCCGGACACCCAAACATTGTGCTATGGCTCACGGATACTGCGGGAAAGCACCAAATCGACGCGCTTGAATGAATGCTAGAAATTCCCATGAAATTGTCCCCGGACACCCAAACAGTTTGCTATAGCTGACGAAAACTGCAAGTAAGGACCAAATCGATGATTTTTCATAAATACCAGAAATATCCATTAAATTGTCCCCTAACCCCCAAACAGTGGGCTATAGCTCACGAAAACTGCGAGATAGGACCTAATCAACGAGTTTTAATGAATGCCAGAAATTCCCTTGCAATTTTCTCCGGCCCCCAAACAGGGTACTATAGCTCACGAAAACTACGAGATAGGTCCAAATCGACGAGTTTTAATGAATGCAAGATATATCAATGAAATTGTCCCCGGACACCCAAACATTGTTCTATAGCTCACAGTATCTGCGGGAAAAGACCAAATAAACGAGTTTTAATGAATCCAATAAAAGTAAATGAAATTTTCTCTAGACACCCAACCATTGTGCTATAGTTCACGGATACTGCAGAAAAGGACCAAACCGACGAGACTGAATGAATGCCAGAAGTGCCCATGAAATTGTCCCCGGAACCCCAAACGGTTTGCTATAGCTCACGAAAACTGCGAGATAGGACCAAATCGACGAGTTTTAATGAATGCAATAAACGCAAATGAAATTTTTCTCGATACCCAAACATTGTGCTATAGCTCACGGAAACTTCGAGAAAGGACCAAATCGACAACTTTGAATGAATGCAAGAAGTGACCATTAAATTATCCCTGGACCCCTAAACAGTGCGCTATGGCTCAGGAAAACTGCGAGAAAGGACCAAATCGATGATTTTTAATAAATACCAGAAAGACCCATTAATAGTCCCCTAACCCCCAAAAAGTGTGCTATAGCTCACGAAAACGGCGAGATAGGACCTAATCAACGAGTTTTAATGAATTCCAAAAATGCCCTTGCAATTGTCTCCGGCCCCCCAAACCGGGTACTATACTCACGAAAACTGCGAGATAGGTCCAAATCGACGAGTTTTAATGAATGCAAGATATATCAATGAAATTGTCCCCGGACACCCAAACATTGTGCTATAGCTCACAGATACTGCGGGAAAGGACCAAATCAACGAGTTTTAATGAATCCAATAAACGCAAATGAATTTTTCTCTGGACACCCAACCATTGTGCTATAGCCAAGAATACTGCAGGAAATTACCAAATCGACGAGATTGAATGAATGCCAGAAATGCCCATGAAATTGTCCCCGGACCCCCAAATAGTTTGCTATAGCTCACGAAAACTGCGAGATAGGACCAAATCGACGAGTTTTAATGAATGCAATAAATGCAAACGAAATTTTCTCTCGATACCCAAACATTGTGCTATAGCTCATGGAAACATCGAGAAAGGACCAAATCGACAAGTTTGAATGAATGCAAGAAATGACCAATAAATTGTCCCTGGACCCCAAAAAAGTGTGCTATGGCTCAGGAAAACTGCGAGAAAGTACCAAATCGACGATTTTAAATAAATACCAGAAAGACCCATTAAATAGTCCCCTAACCCCCAAACAGTGTGCTATAGCTCACGAAAACTGCGAGATAGGACCTAATCAACGAGTTTTAATGAATGCCAAAAATACCCTTGCAATTGCTCACGGCCCCCCAAACAGGGTACTATACCTCACGAAAACTGCGAGATAGGTCCAAATCGACGAGTTTTAATGAATGCAATATATATCAATGAAATTGTCTCCAGACACCCAAACATTGTGCTATTGCTCACGGATACTGCGGGAAAGGACCAAATCGACGAGTTAGAACGAATGCTAGAAATGCCCATGAAATTGCCCCCGAACCCCCAAACAGTTTGCTATAGCTGACGAAAACTGCGAGTAAGGATCAAATCGACGATTTTTAATAAATACCAGAAATACCCATTAAATTGTCCCCTAACCCCAAAAGTGTGCCATAGCTCACGAAAACAGCGAGATAGGACCTAATCAACGAGTTTTAATGAATGCAAGAAATGCCCTTGCAATTGTCTTCGCCCCCCAAAAGGGTACTATATCTCACGAAAACTACGAGATAGGTACAATTGGCGAGTTTTAATGAATGCAAGAGATCAATGAAATTGTCCCCGGACACCCAAACATTGTGCTATGGCTCACGGATACTGCGGGAAAGCACCAAGTTGACGCGCATGAATGAATGCTAGAAATGCCCATGAAATTGTCCCCGGACACCCAAACAGTTCGCTATAGCTGACGAAAACTGCAAGTAAGGACCAAATCGACGATTTTTAATAAATACCAGAAATACCCATTAAATTGTCCCCTAACCCCCAAACAGTGGGCTATAGCTCACGAAAACTGTGAGATAGGACCTAATCAACGAGTTTTAATGAATTCCAGAAATGCCCTTGCAATTGTCTCCGGCACCCCAAGAAGGGTACTATAGCTCACGAAAACTACGAGATAGGTCCAAATCGACGAGTTTTAATGAATGAAAGATATATCAATGAAATTGTCCCCGGACACCCAAACATTGTGCTATAGCTCACAGATACTGCGGGAAAGGACCAAATCAACGAGTTTTAATGAATCCAGTAAACCTAAATGAAATTTTCTCTAGACACCCAACCATTGTGCTATAGCTCACGGATACTGCAGAAAAGGACCAAACCGACGAGATTGAATGAATGCCAGAAGTGCCCATGAAATTGTCCCCGGAACCCCAAACAGTTTGCTATAGCTCACGAAAACTGCGAGATAGGTCCAAATCGACGAGTTTTAATGAATGCAATAAACGCAAATGAAATTTTCTCTCGATACCCAAACATTGTGCTATAGCTCATGGAAACATCGAGAAAGGACCAAATCGACAAGTTTGAATGAATGCAAGAAATGACCAATAAATTGTCCCTGGACCCCATAAAAGTGTGCTATGGCTCAGGAAAACTTCGAGAAAGTACCAAATCAACGATTTTAAATAAATACCTGAAAGACCCATTAAATAGTCCCCTAACCCCCAAACAGTGTGCTATAGCTCACGAAAACTGCGAGATAGGACCTAATCAACGAGTTTTAATGAATGCCAAAAATACCCTTGCAATTGCTCACGGCCCCCAAACAGGGGACTATACCTCACGAAAACTGCGAGATAGGTCCAAATCGACGAGTTTTAATGAATGCAAGATATATCAATGAAATTGTCTCCAGACACCCAAACATTGTGCTATTGCTCACGGATACTACGGGAAAGGACCAAATCTACGAGTTAGAATGAATGCTAGAAATGCCCATGAAATTACCCCTGAACCCCCAAACAGTTTGCTATAGCTGACGAAAACTGCGAGTAAGGATCAAATCGACGATTTTTAATAAATACCAGAAATACCCATTAAATTGTCCCCTAACCCCCAAATAGTGTGCTATAGCTCACGAAAACTGCGAAAGAGGACCTAATTAACGAGTTTTAATGAATGCCAGAAATGCCCTTGCAATTCTCTCCGGCCCCCCAAACAGGGTACTACAACTCACGAAAACCACGAGATAGGTCCAAATCGACGAGTTTTAATGAATGCAAGATATATCAATGAAATTGTCCCCGGACACCCAACCATTGTGCTATGGCTCACGGATACTGCGGAAAGCACCAAATCACGTTGACTGAATGCTAGAAATGACCATGAAATTGTCCCTGGACACCCAAACAGTTTGCTATAGCTGACGAAAACTGCAAGTAAGGACCAAATCGACGATTTTTAATAAATACCAGAAATACCCATTAAATTGTCCCCTAACCCCCAAACAGTGTGCCATAGCTCACGAAAACTGCGAGATAGGACCTAATCAACGAGTTTTAATGAATGCAAGAAATGCCCTTGCAATTGTCTCCGCCCCCCCAAGCAGGTACTATAGCTAACGAAAACTACGAGATAGGTCCAAATCGGCGAGTTTTCATGAATGCAAGATATATCAATGAAATTGTCCCCGGACACCCAAACATTGTGCTATGGCTCACGGATACTGCGGGAAAGCACCAAGTCGACGCGCTTGAATGAATGCTAGAAATGCCCATGAAATTGTCCCCGGACACCCAAATAGTTTGCTATAGCTGACGAAAACTGCAAGGACCAAATCGACGATTTTTAATAAATACCAGAAATACCCATTAAATTGTCCCCTAACCCCCAAACAGTGGGCTATAGCTCACGAAAACTGCGAGATAGGACCTAATCAACGAGTTTTAATGAATGCCAGAAATGCCCTTGCAATTTTCTCCGCCCCCCCAAACAGGGTACTATAGCTCACGAAAACTACGAGATAGGTCCAAATCGACGAGTTTTAATGAATGAAAGATATATCAATGAAATTGTCCGCGGACACCCAAACATTGTGCTATAGCTCACAGATACTGCGGGAAAGGACCAAATCAACGAGTTTTAATGAATCCAGTAAACCTAAATGAAATTTTCTCTAGACACCCAACAATTGTGCTATAGCTCACGGATACTGCAGAAAAGGACCAAACCGACGAGATTGAATGAATGCCAGAAGTGCCCATGAAATTGTCCCCGGAACCCAGAACAGTTTGCTATAGCTCACGAAAACTGCGAGATAGGACCAAATCGACGAGTTTGAATGAATGCAAGAAATGACCATTAAATTATCCCTGGACCCCTAAATAGTGCGTTGTGGCTCAGGAAAACTGCGAGAAAGGACCAAATCGACGATTTTAATAATACCAGAAAACCCATAAATAGTCCCCGACCCCAAAAAGTGTGCTATAGCTCACGAAAACGGAAGATAGACCTAATCAACGAGTTTTAATGAATGCCAAAAATGCCCTTAATTGTCTCCGGCCCCCAAACGGACTATACTCACGAAAACTGCGAGATAGGTCCAAATCGACGATTTTAATGAATGCAAGAATATCAATGAAATTGTCCGAGACCCCAAACATGTGCTATAGCTCACGGATACTGCGAAAGGACCAATCAACAGTTTTAATGAATCCAATAAACGCAAATGAATTTCTCTGGACCCCAACCATTATATAGCCACGATACTGCAGATAAGGTCCAAATCGACGAGTTGAATGAATGCCAGAAATGCCCTGAAATTGTCCCCGGAACCCAAACAGTTTGCTATAGCTCACGAAAACTGCGAGATAGGACCAAATCGACGAGTTTGAATGAATGCAAGAAATGCCATTAAATTGTCCCTGGACCCCAAATGTGCTTAGCTCACGAAAACTGCGAGAAGGACCAAATCGACGATTTTAATAAATACCAGAAACCCATTAAATTCCCGGACCCCCAAAATGTGCTATAGCTCACGAAAACGAGATAGGACCAAATCAACGAGTTTTAATGAATTCCAAAAATGCCCTTGCAATTGTCTCCGGCCCCCCAGGGTACTATAGCTCACGAAAACTGCGAGATAGGTCCAAATCGACGATTTTTAATGAATGCAAGATATAT
>JAPCYS010000731.1:0-29592 GCA_028641055.1 Alopecurus myosuroides
GACATGTGAAAGGAAACACACTTACACACTTAAGGCACCACGTTAAAAAACAACAAGATCATACACGTGCATAATTTATACATATATTAGAAACCCTCTATAATCCTTCTACGCTTGTTATCTTATCTCACACACACTTTTGAAGCTAGTTCCCCCCAAAGGTGCATATATTTAAAGGGATCATTACAACCGACAAATGTTCTCCTCAAATACGACTGGACAAACAAGCCTATGAAAGAAAAGTAAACAAGAACAAGTAAAGGGGAGTATGACCACTCACCTACTTGCTTATTTTTTCTAGAAGTGTGTTATGTAGTGATGTTATGCATTGATGTGCCTGGCTTGCGTGCTAAAGCAAGCAACGATTAATTTTAGCCAAAACTATTGCCCCTTAAATGAATCATAAAACTTCTTTCAAAATAAAAGGTACAAGGAGAAGATCAAATCAGTCATTTATCCTTAAAACATGTCCTTGGGGGACTGTAACCTCGTTGGCAAGTGATGGTGCAGGGCTTGGACTCGTTGGGAGACCCGAAGTATAAGGTGTGAAGAGTGCAGCAATAAGTTTTCCCTCAGAAAGAAACCAAAGTTGAATCGACCAGTAGGAGAAAGAAATCACTTCCGAAGGTTGATACAGCTTATGTTGGCAGGGCGCACTACCGATTTAGCAGCAACGTGGAACCTACACAACACAATAAAATCACTTTGCCCCAATAAAGCAGCGAGGTTGTCAATCTCACCGGTTTTGCTGAAAACAAAGAGGTTAAACGAATGGTATGGAAAACAGTACTTGTTTGTAGTAGATGAAAAGAGAACAGTGATGGCAGTAGGAAAACAGTAGTAACAGTATGAAAACAGTGAGTGGTTGTATTATCAGTATAAAGGAAATAGACCGGGGTCCGCAGTTCACTAGTGGTATCTCTCCAAAACAATTAGATAGCATGTTGGGTAAACAAGTTACAGCTGGGCAATTGATAGATATAAAGGATGCACTGTAGTGCATATGCATGAAATGATGATTACTATGTGATTCATGCAGGCATTACAACAAGATTCACAGACTGTTATCCAACTGCATCTATGACTAATAATCCACCCTCAGAATATCATCCGAGCAAACCTTGGGTATTTTGTTGCAAGAAATAGATAATCACATTAAGAAAAGTGTGTAATGTAAACATCGATGTTTTCTCCCTAATGGCAACAACACATCCCCAACCGTTATGTTTCTGTAACTTGAGCGTGAGTAAAAGGGAGGCACGAACCCACTATCGAGCATAAATACTCCCTCTTGGAGTTACAAGCATCTACTTGGCGAGAGCATCTACTAGCAACAAAGAGGATGCAAGATCATAAATAACATACACATGAATAAAACATGATAGATTGATAATCATTGGACATAGCATTCAATATTCATTGGATCCCAGCAAACACAACATGTAGCATTATAATAAGGTGATCTTGATCATGTTAGGCAGCTCACAAGATCTAAACATGAGGCATAAAGAGGAGAGAACAACCATCTAGCTGCTGCTATGGACCCGAAGTCCAAGGATGAACTACTCACACATCATTCCGGAGGCGGGCATGGTGATGTAGAGCCCTCCAGTGACGAATTCCCCTCCCGGCAGGGTGCCGGGGGGAGCTCCAGAACCCTCCCAAACTAGTGTTGACGATGACGGCGGCTGCAAATGTTTTTGATGGAAAAAGCTCGGGTATCTATGGTTAACCCGTGAAGAGGCATATATAGGCGAGAGGGCAACGTCTGTGGGCAGCCAGGGGGCCCACACCACCCCTGCGCGACCAGAGGGAGGGGGCGCCACCCTATGGTGTGGGGCCTCTATGGCCCCCCTCCGGACTCCATATGCGCGACATATTTCTAAGACTTTTGGTGTTCAACTCGACCAATTCCGAGAATATTTATAGAACAACTTTTTTGAAATAAAAAACAGCAGAAAACAGAAACTGGCTCTATGACATCTTGTCAATAGGTTAGTCCCAGAAAATCGATAAAAATAGCATAAAGTAAATAGGAAACATGTAGCATATAGTATGAAAACAACATGGAACATCAGAAATTCTGGATACGTTTATGACGCATCAACATCCCCAAGCTTAGTTCCTACTAGTCCTCGAGTAGGTAAACGATCAAAACAAATAAATAATTTCTGAGGTGACATGCTACCAGCATAAACTTGATCATCATAGTAATGTAAAGCATGTAAACTAGGATCAAGTGAATAAGGGTTGTCGTTTTAAGTTAATATCAAATAGAATAATGTATAAACCAATAGGAATAGCAAAGTAAAACTTTTCAATGAATCAATACTAAAAGAAATCAACTGTGCAAGGTTTATTAAAGACGACTTAAGCTTCAAGAACAACAATATAATCATCCAAGGCATCAAACTCTCACAACAACTCCTGTTAGGATCAAGTCAAGCGACAATAATATGCACGTAGGAAAATCTTTAAGATATTTGTGCACTCAAAACAAGCAAGTGTTTGTATTGGTCCCGGGCACCAAGATGTTATGGATAAAAGAACATTATGGGTGGTTTGGATGGTCAATGGAAGAAAGTCTCACACAACTGAAAGTGATCATTATACAAGAGGAAGTCTTATAATCGAAGTTATGCAAGGATTAGTGATTGCCACACAACGGATGCACATAGCGCTATAAGTGTATGAAATCTCTCCAATGGAACTAGTGGTGGTGCATTCAACTTGCTTGATCACGAAGACCTAGAGTACTTTTGAGGAGGCTCATCATTGGAATATACAAGCCAAGTTCTATAACGTAAAATTCCCCACATAGTTATGCAAGTCATAATATGAAAACTCTCTCCAAACTGAAGTGTTTGTCCTAAATAAGCACAAGTGTGGAATAAATGATAGTAATGTGGCCCCATCTTTGTTTATTATCTCTCTTTGGCCCTCTTTTTTGGCATATTAACAGATGCTCCATGGTGCCCATGCTCCTATACGAAATACTGTTCAATTTGTATATGTGTATATTATGGATACCTTGAATACATAGAACAAGGGTTTGTATGACGTATATATACACTTGGGTATACATACCCAAGGTATCTACATACCTTACATACCTAGAATATAGAAAAAACAAGTGTACGCATACCTGTCAGGTATGTATATATACGTATAAGTATATATATAATTTTTACGTATGTATACCCTACTATGTGCATACCTAGGGGAATATATACGTACTACATACCCGAGGTATTCATGATCTCTCTCTCTCTCTCTCTCTCTCTCTCTCTCTCTCTATATATATATATATATATATTATATATATATATATATATATATATATACGTACTACATACCCAAGGTATACATACCCGAGGTATTCATGATGTCTATATATATATATATAACCTCACCGGAAGTCACTGTTAGCTACCCCGACCGTAGCGCATAACAAAAAGTCATTGCGATTGCTATCAGCAAAGGAAGTCATATACCATTATCCTCAACTGGTTATTTGAGTGTGGCACAGTTTCAAGCTTTTAGACCAACCATTAATTGTTTTTACTCTACTAAACTAGCAAGTTTACCATTAAACATATTAATATCTCAAAAAAACAGCAAATAATCAAGTGAAACCGTTTAGTCATCTACAAGAATATGCAAGTTTTTTCCATTATACCATCTACCACATGTAGCAATTTCTATTTCCATCAAGCACCATTCAGTATATATTTTTAAAAAAAATCTCCAAATAATATAGCAATGAAACAAGAGAGTACTAATACTACTCTACTAGAACTAACAACTCTAAATAAGAGATGCATGAAAAACATGAGCTAAAAGGATTGCGGCAGCTAGAAGAAAAACTAAGAATACGAGCATAACGAGTATTCATATGAAAAAGCGGAGCATGTCTCTCTCCCACACAAGAATGCTGGTTTCCAACTATATTTATTGCAGCAAGGAAAAAAAACAAAAACAAACAGACGCTCCAAGTAAAATGCATATGATGTGATCGAATAAAAAATAGTTTCACCAGAAGTTACATGATAAATTGTTGATAAAGAAGGGGATGCCTTGGGCATCCCCAAGCTTAGACTCTTGAGTTTTCTTAGAGTTTGATGGGATGAACCACTGGGGCATCCCCAAGCTTTGGCTTTTCACTCTTCTTGACCACATTATATCACCCTCTTCTCTTGACCCTTGAAAACTTTCTTCACACCACACTCAAAGTAATTCGCATTAGAGGGTTAGTGCACAATAAAAAATTCACATGTTCTGCATGGACACAAGCATTATTAATACTTTTAAACATTAGCTATGGCCACTGATGTTTCGTGAAGCAAAGAAATCAACTCGACATAGTAAACGAGAGAATGCAAAAAAAAGGCAGAATCTATCAAAACCAGAACAGTCTGTAAAGATGAATTTTTTTAGGACACTTACGTTGCTCAAATTGAAAAATGTAAGTCTAGAAAAAGTTTCGGAATTAGCTAAGGAATAAGCACAAAAAATTGCAAGTCATTTTTGATCTTTCTATGATTTATGCGATTTTATACGGTGGCCAGCAGAAATCTGTTTCCTGCGCAGAAATCCAAATCTAACCTGAACTTTCACTAGAGAATTTACTTGGCACAACTAATACATGAAAATAAAGATACAAAGAAGTTGCTACAAAAGTAATAAACACCTTGACTCAAACAAAACAGAGAAAAACAACGCAAAAAATAAAACCATGGGTTATCTCCCAAGAAGTGCTTTTCTTTAACGCCTTTCAGCTAGGCATACAAAACTAGAATCAATTATTTTCAAGTGAAGAAGCATCCAGATTGTAAGTTCTTAAAACAGAATAAAAAGGCAACTTCATTATCTTCATAGGAAATTGTTCCATATCTTTCTTGAGTGGGAATTGATATTTAATATTCCCCTCTTTCATATCAATAACAACACAAACAGTTCTAAGAAAAGGTCTTCCCAAAACAATAGGACAAGAAGCATTGCATTCAATATTCACAACAACAAAATCAACGGGGACAAGGTTATTATTAACCATAATAAGAACATCATTAACTCTCCCCAAAGGTTTCCTTCTAGCATTATCAGCAAGACGAATATCCAAATAACAGTGTTCCAATGGTGGTACATCAAGCATATCATAAAGTTTCTTAGGCATAACAGAGATACTAGCACCAAGATCACATAGAGCATTACAATCAAAATCATTCACCTCCATTTTAATGATGGGATCTGATACGACATAAACATATCCCTAATTTCTGATGTTCCATGTTGTTTTCATGTTATTTCCCACATGTTTGCTATACACTTTATGTCATTTTTTTCGATTTTTCGGACTAACCTATTAACAAGATGCGACAGAGCCAGTTCCCTATTTTCTGTTGTTTTTAGTTTCAGAAAAGTTGTTCTGGAAATATTCTTGGAATTGGAAAATTCAAAAGCCAGAAGTCTTAGAAGTTCCGGAGGGTCCATGGAGCCCCGAAGAGACCCGGAGGGTTGCCCGGGAGCCACCACACCATAGGAGGCGTGGCTCCCTCTCTGCCCGTGCCGGGGTGTGGTGTGGGCCCCCTGGCCTCCCCCCGGCATCGCCCTTTCTCCCATATATACCCTCTCATGCATAAACCCTAGAAGAATCGACCTTTTCGACCAAAAACATCCGTAGCTCCGCCGCCGCCAACAAGTTTTGGGGGAAAGAAATCTCTGTTCCAGGAAGTGCCCCCGGAGCCATCTCCATCGACTCCACCGCCATCTTCATCGCTGTTGTTGTATCCTATGATGAGGAGGGAGTAGTTCTCCCCCGAGGCTGAGGGCTCTACCGGGAGCTATGTGTTTCATCTCTCTCTCTCATGGTGTGATCTTTATGTGATCATGAGGTTTGTAATCTAGTTGAATATGTAGATGTACTCTTCATTTGTTATGCTACTCGAGTGGTTTTGTTATTCAGATCTCCGTAAACACTTTGATCACGGTGTAAAGGTTACAGTGTGTGCACCGTGTGGTTTAGCATGATATTTATATCTTGTGTTGGATGACCCTATGCAATTGTGGAGTTTGTTTAGTACCTTGTAGGGCGCTCATAGTGACAACGTGGGGTTAACTAGACATGGGAATACAAACTTGAGGAGTGTTGTTACAGCCCTACGCAATGAATTGGTGTTTGTTATTCAACCGGAGAGTGGTTCGGAGTAGCATAGTGAAGTGATGATATTTATGCATTCAATTATTCTATCATTGTTGAGAGTGTTTAATAGATCATGAGGTTTGTAATCTAGTTGAATATGTAGATGTACTCTTCATTTGTTATGCTACTCGAGTGGTTTTGTTATTCAGATCTCCGTAAACACTTTGATCATGGTGTAAAGGTTACAGTGTGTGCACCGTGTGGTTTAGCATGATATTTATATCTTGTGTTGGATGACCCTATGCAATTGTGGCGTTTGTTTAGTACCTTGTAGGGCGCTCATAGTGACAACGTGGGGTTAACTAGACATGGGAATACAAACTTGAGGAGTGTTGTTACAGCCCTATGCAATGAATTGGTGTTTGTTATTCAACCGGAGAGTGGTTCGGAGTAGCATAGTGAAGTGATGATATTTATGCATTCAATTATTCTATAATTGTTGAGAGTGTTTAATAGTGAAAGTGTAACAACCCAATTTTTGGAAGGCATGAAAAACTTGTTTTCAATAACCTAAAAATCAGGGCCAACATTTTTTTAAATATGTTTGACTAATGCTTGTGTTTCTTTTCTATTTGCTTGTTGTATGTGTTTGTGTTTGTTAACACCTGACATTAAAACCAATGATCATAACTTTCTTAAACCACAACCCTTGTGATCAAGTCATGACAAGAAAGCTTATCATCTTCATCCATCACACTCTTTTGGCAAAAACCTTTTTGAAAGTGTTTTGATTTTAGAAGAAACTCAAAGGCCAAGTTTTGAGAAAACAAAAGATAATTCCAAAACTACATGAAAAGAATTTTTGGATCTAATAATATCCAACCTAATTTCAACCAAGATGTTTTTGCAAAGTATTCCAAAAACTCCTTCTCACTTCCTTCTTTTGCAAAAACAATAAGAGGGGACTATGTTACCCCTGTGTTTTACCTCAAATTATATTCTTTTGGAAAGAACAACACTTGAGCTGAACCTCTCTACAAAATCGTGTTGTCATGGTATGCCTTGATCACTACCTAAAATTAACACTTGAGAGAAACACCTGGAAATTAAATTGAAGAACTAAGTTGCTTGAGTGATCTTGTGTATCTTGTTATTTTATCTGCTTATTGTGTGATCTTATCTTGTGTTTCCCTTGAAGTATTATTTCTATTTGTTGATAAGTGTGTGCTGTTTTAAAGAGAATAAAACCTAGTAATAACAATATCAAGCATCTATATCATGTTCCATCACATGCTCATATCATCTTCTGTTTTCTTAAGAATCTACAACTTTGGAGATAGGCTTCTATGACAAATCTTGAGCTAATCATCAATGCATCATCCTACATCTCATTGTATATATCTATGATATCTACCCAAGTTGTTATTATGGATATTGAAACACTTTGGTATCTTCTTTCAAAGTCCTATAGAAGGCATTCCCAAATATTGATCATATCCCTGTTATTATGAAGCACTTTGTCCATGTCACTCAAAATCTCTCCTTATTGTTTTCAAGCCCAATAAACCTACCATTGTCATCTCCATGACCTATACATCACCTCCATATGGTCCATTTATTTTCCAATGGCCATTTAATTATTTATCTATCATGGTTTTTAGCTTGTTAAATAAACCACTGTTTCATCCTTTTTCCACTTGGTGCCTCAAATATTTTCAAAGGAGTTGTATATTAAAAATCACTTTTGAGACCTATATTATATACTCTCTCATCCCAACTAAAAAATATTTGTTTTAAAAGCATTTTACTATTTATTATTTTCCATTTTCCAAAAGGCCAGAAATGGACTTTAAAATATTTTGTGAAGAAAAGTATTTCCTAAAATCTTGGAAAAATTACCCAACATGCCTATGGTCATGTGGGACTTATTTATACAAAAAACATTTGATAGTTGTGTTGAAAACTTTGGAGAAAACATTTAAAAACTGTTTCTGCCATTTATGAATTTCCAAAATTTTGTGAAAGATTTTTGTTTAGAAAACCTTGAGACCACCATCCCTAGACTCAGTTCTTCACCCTCTATCAAATGGACATGATATTTCATATCTGTTCTATTCAAAGTTTTTGAGAAAACAAGCAAAACCCACTTCTGTTATTCCTGGACACTGTTGAGACCATGCTTGCTCTGGTCATCCTTCTCTCTCCCCCTTCCTCTCTCCTGCACCTGGGCAGTGGATTTTAGTCCCTCGACACTCTAGACATGGTCTACATGCTCCTTTCTCTTTCTAACACAGCCACCAACAAATGGACAAATAAGTGATCACCACCCCATTTTCGCATCCACCGCCACAGTGCACCACATGGAGAACCCTTGCGCCAACAGACTCCTCTAGACCCTAGTGACTGCCTGGCGAGAGCATACCCCTTCCCCTTATCTTCTTCTTCCTTGCCCATGAGCTGTCCATGGCGCCCAGGACGCACGCGACACGTCCCTCGCGTTCCAACACCTCGGCCGCATGTCGCGCCTCCACCCCTTGTCTACAAGCTCCGAGAGCCTCCAAGGAGCACGCCCGTGACCCTCACTTGCCCACTCTCGCCTCCCTTACCCCTTGATCCACTGTCGAACACCTGCGGGTGACTCCCTTGGACGCACGATTTCACTCGCCATGGATCCTATCTCTCTCTACATCCCCTTCCGTAGGCATCACCACA
The DNA here is from genome assembly GCA_028641055.1 of Alopecurus myosuroides. Lineage (NCBI taxonomy): Eukaryota > Viridiplantae > Streptophyta > Magnoliopsida > Poales > Poaceae > Alopecurus > Alopecurus myosuroides. The sequence continues at coordinate 8,852 of JAPCYS010000731.1, forward strand.
TCATGATCTCATCCAATGTACGCCATGGCCGAGCTTGCGAAGCTCGTCGACTGCTCGGTGTAAACCCCCCCCCCACCGAGCCTCCTCCAAGCTTCCCACCCCGCGTTCCCGGCTCAACACCCTCCAATCGAACCCTGGGTGGAAAAGCCCCCTCCCATTCCCTCTGCATCACCGGAATCGACCCGGAGCCACCGCGGACGGCCTCCTCGTCGAACCACCTAATCAGGTCGTCTCCGCTCCTCTAATCCCTTCCTCTTGGTCCTTGAGATCTCCGTTGAGCTCCTTCTCATCTCATTTTTGGACCTTGTCCCTTGCAGGTGCGGGCGCGACCTCGACCTAGGCCCGCCCCCGCGGGTTCACGTCGGGAGCACTGCTAGGGCCCTCTGGTGAGACCATCGTGGAGGGCATCTCATCCGCGACCCCGTCCTGGTGCTCCTGGTGCAAGTTGCGCTTGGTGGCGTGCCTTAGCGCCACCGGCGGCGAGATCGCAGCCTCCTGCCGACTCTGCCGCGTCAAATGGTCGACGCCGGCGCCTGTCGACGTGGCTCCCTCTCGGTCGTCGGATCCTGATCCGACGGCAGCTTACCCTTTCTCCCATCACCTCGTTGATGGACGGGCCCATCCATGGCCTAGTTTCACGTTTGAAAGTCTTCCGCGCGGGAGAGCGCCTAGCAGGCCATCCCAGTTCGTCGATCCGGCCTGTTTCCTCTCTGCAGGTTGTTATTTTTTCTTTTTCCCTGCAGATCCAAATCTGATGGTTTACTTTAAATCAAAATAAAAATGTAAATAACCAAATCTTGACAAACCAAAAATCACAGTGGTAGATCTACAAATTCTTAACCATCTTCAACTTGTAGATCTTGGTTTTGTGCTGTATTTTAGGAGAAATAAAATAAATGGCAGACAAACTCAGTAACACCTTTTAATTAATAACTTGAGGTTTATGTATCCAAAAAATGCAAACTCAACTGTTCTGAGTAGCCCTTGTTAATTTCTATCTGTGGTAGTTGGCCTTGTGTTGACTTGAGTTGTGGTGTGAAAATGACATGCATGTTAGTTTTAGGCCAGAGAGCACTTATGTGAATTATTTAATTTTATTGGTGATGATTTTTGAAGTGAATCCAACTGTGTTGTTTTGCTAGTGACTAGGAGCACCTTATAATAGATTTTCATGATTTAGGAGTTACAGAATAGGCTTGGTGCATTATTTAGTGTTTAGCTCTTTTCTGCATATTATTGCTATGCCTTGATTAAATTGAGTGTTATATTGTTTTTGTTATAAAATTGATTCCTAGCATGTGTAGGTTATTAATACATGTTTGAAATGTGTTTTTTGAGTGTGTCATTATCATGTTAAGTAAATGTGTGTGAAAAGCATGTTGTTATAGTATATTTCCATAGGGTTGTTTTCCTAAGTAATATTAGTACAAATCCTGTTATTCTTCTTATGGGTATGATGACTTGCATAAATGCTTTCGTACTGTTTTCCATAGAATAGCTACTGTTATTCTATCATATTATACTTTCTTACATGCTTGAGTGATCTCTAGATAAATTTGTCATGCTATAATAGTTTTAGACGATTTTCTGCCATGAGTTGTTATTTGCATGCTTAATTTTTGAGGCATTGATTAGATTGTTATTTTGATATTACTAGAATGTCTAGGTGTTGTTTTCTCTGTTATTTGGATGCTATCTTACAGATACATCATGTTAGAATAAATCATGTTTGATGATCCATTATGGTTATGCATGTCTACATGTCTAAATAGCCCCTTTTGCATCTCTAGTTTTAGTGGTCATTTTGCTCCATGATTATTTTCATGTATTGAGTGATGCCATGATATATTCGGTATTGATGTGTCTCTGTTATTAGGTTGTTTAGCTACTGGTTATATTATTTTTCCATGTTTAGAAAAGCATGTGTTACTATGGGCTTGTAGTATTGCTTGTTATTATTTTCATATGCATGTGTATGTGCTCCTAAGTTGTTTTCTTGCTATTTTGTTCATCCTCATGAATGACCAGAGAGTCATTTAACCTTATTTGACCATGATATGAGAGTGGAACACCCACTGCACCCATGCCAATTTGGTTGAGGATCCATAGCATCAATTCTAGTGTGATCCATGTGTGTTTTCTGTGCATATTTTGCTCGTTGGTGTGCACCCTAGTATTATTGTTTGTGAGTGTACTTGTTTGATGAAATGCTTGCTGTATGTTTACTTTTGTCAAGTTCTTGCCTTTGTTTGGTTCTGATTGGGTGTTTTCCTTTTTGAGATTACGATGTTAGATAACGAGGTATTATTTCCCGGAGAGGTTCTTATTACAACTCTTGTTTATTTCAAGAGCAAGACCAAGACCAGTGCCAAGGAAAGACACTCTAAATGCTTTATGTTGTTTTAATTATCATTATCTATCATGCATTGTTTTACTTCTGAAGTTCTACAAAAGTTTGATTCAAAAACTATTTTTCTTAGTGGACTATACCACTATCTGTATTATGTATCTAATATGCCATATCCACTATATAATCTTGGTGTTACCAAGCCCTTTAGATCTTTTAGCATCATCACTTTATTAACTTAAGTCCCTTAGTGGACATTTTAACTTGATGTTTTTGGAAAACAAAAGCTTGGCAAAACCCCGAGGAAAGGTGGGACCTTGTCCGAGGGAGGTATGTGAAGAAGGAAATATTTTCGACTTGTTTTCCAAAAATGACACATAACCTAGTCTTCGCCGGACAACCAAGCCGTGCTGCCACATTACCCCAATATGGGAACGGGGTCTAGCTAGAAGCTTGTCGGTGTTAGTCCGTGTCTACCTCAATGTGCTATAAGGGTTAGAGTCCCCTGAACCGAATTGTCACCAGAAAGGAAAGAATGGGACATTCAGTGTGTGGGATTAAGTTCGCCACCGGTTGCAACAGTTGGGTCTTCTGTCATGGCGGTGTGTTGTCAGGGGAAACCAGATCGATACGGCTGACTCACTCGGTGCCGGGGAGAACAAACCCAGTTGAAGAGGTAGCCATTTACAATCACTTGCATAGTGGATAGTTAGGACCAGTTATCTGATGTTTGCATACTGTCTTGGACAGTCTGTGGTTGTTCACGGTGGATGTACTGGATCTTGTGGATTGTGTACACCTCTGCAGAGTAAAACTATTCAGAATAGCCGTGTCCTCGGATATGGACAGTTGAATGGCCATGTAGCTAGCATTGTGTCAATGTTTTCAAAAAGCTGGAAAGTGTTTTGGAATTGTACCTGGGAGGTACGTTGAAATGGAATGATTGTACCTTTGAGGTACGGGTAAATGTTGATCTTGAAGATGTGATCTTACAAGAAGTTTTGCAAAGAAAAACTTTCTTTTATTTAGTATGCTTTATCAAAACCTTGTGGACATGCAATATCTAGAAGAGAAATAAAATATCTTTTGAAGTATCTTCTTCAACAAAATCAACTGAAACTTGTGCAACCATGATGTGTCTTCAATTCATCATGGCTAGTTGAGCCTTAATTATAGCCTTCCTACCACCTATATTTATGCATACTTGCATGTTTAGCTATCTTTTGGGGTGTCTTGCGAGTACATTCCAATGTACTCACAATGGTTTCGTCTCTGGCTATTGTCTTAGCCAGACTTTGAGCAGAAACCCAGAGAACCTGAAGAAGATGGTCTCGCTGACGGCTGTGCGAACTAGGAACGTCTCCGAGTCAGTAGCCTATAGGTAGTCAAGGCATGACTTGGGTTTACCACGAGTGTGTTTTGTAGACTTCCGCTGTTTTAGTGTGTGTTCCTGCCCTACGTGGCAGTTGTTTTCAACTGAGTCATGTGACCAGTTGTGTAAGCCGTGTAATCGTGTAGTGGATGTTGTAATCTGAAATGCCAACTCGAGTATGTTGTTCATGACTAACTGATCATGGGATTGTGAATGTATGCATACTGGAGGTCTCAGACTGCTAGTCTGGGGTCCCCACAGAAAGTTTGATCCCTAGGCCTTGTTTCTAAGCATTCAAACACCACTTACAATCAGTTCTGCTACATGTTGATTTCTGCTATTTTTATTTCAGATTTCTATTATCACTTATAATCATCCATATCACTTGTATTTTAGTCTCTGTTCGCCGAACTAGTGCACCTATACAACTGACAATTGTATTAGGTGTGTTGGGGACACAAGGACTTCTTGTATCATAATTGCAGGGTTGCTTGAGAGAGATACCTTTGACCTCTTCCTCCCTGAGTTCGATAAACCTTGGGTAATCCACTTAAGGGTAAATTGCTGTTGTTCTACAAACCTTTGCACTTGGAGGCCCAACACTGTCTACAAGAATATAAGCGTGCGTATAAATCAAGCTCTTTTCTGGCGCCATTGGCGGGGAGGTAAGGTAAAAGGTACTCACATCCTCGGGTGTGAGTGCTCGAAGTTATTTCCTTTAGATTCTGCAATTATATCTTTTTGTTTCTTGTTTTCACTAGTTAGGCTTATTTTTACTTGTTCCTCGTTTTTATTTTTACTAGTTAGGATTAATGCAAAACAACAAAAATATGAGAGAGCTTTATAATATTTATCTTGAGTTAGGACATGAAGTGTTTGAAGAGAAAATTAAAAAACCTATGGAGCTTTATTTGTATGCTAGTAGCAATGTTATTAGCATTAATTATTTGGACACCATTATTGCTAATGCTATGGAAAAATCTAAGCTTGGGGAAGCTAGTTTTGATGAATATGATTTTTTTAGTCCACCAAGTTTTGAGGAGGAAATTTTCTTTAATGATACTTTGCCTCCAATTTATGATGATTACAATGGTGAACATGATATTTTCAGCCCACCTACTATTGAGGAGAAAGTTAATTATGATTATAATATGCCTCCTATATTGATGATTATGGTGATGATAATGCTAATGATAGCTATTTTGTTGTATTTGCTCCCACTACTATTAATAAGAATGAATATGCTCATGTGGAGTGTAATAATTGTTTTATGCATGTGGCTCATGATAAGAATTTTTCTTGTGATAGTTATATTGTTAATTTTATTCATGATGCTACTGAAAGTCATTTTTAGATAGGGAAACATAATTTTATGCATCTTAACAATATCAAGTTTCCACTCTTTATGTTGAAAATTTTGAAGTTGCACTTATTTTGTCTTCCTACGCTAGCCACTTTGTGCTTTGATGACTTTCTTTTCTACAAGATTATTTTTCATAGGAAGTGGGTTAGACTTAAATTTGTTTTATATTTTCTTCTTGATTCTCTCTTTTGCTTCAATTCATATTTCTCATGTGAGCATCTTCTCAAATTATCATGCCTAGCTAAAAGGCTTTAAAGAAAAGAACTTCTTGAGAGATAACCCATGGTTTTATCTTTGCATTGTTTTCTTTTGTTTTCTTTGAGTCAAGGGGTTGTCTACTTCTGAAACAACTCCTTTGTATCTTTCTTTTCATGTTTTAGTAGTGCCAAGTAAGGTTTCTTACGAGAGTTGGAGTTGGTTTTCGGATTTCTGCGCAGAAAACATATTTCTGCTGTCCACCATAAAACATCGTGAAAAATCCAGGAATATCATAATGAACTGAATTTTTTGTGCTTATTTCTCGGCTAATTTCGAAACTTTTTCGTTCTTCAAGTTTTTCTATTTGAGCAATCTAAGTGCCTCGAAAAAATTCGTCTTTACAGACTCTTCTTGTTTTTGACAGATTCTGCCATTTTTCTTGCATTTGCTCTTTTACGATATCAAGTGGATTTCTTTGCTTCACGAAACAAAAGTGGGTGTAGATAATGTTTAAAAGTATCAATAGAACTTGTTCCATACAGAACCCATGGATTTTCTATTGTTGCACTAACCCTCTAATGTGGATTACTGTTTGAGTATGGTGTGAAGGAAGTTTTCAAGTGTCAAGAGAAGAGGTGATATATGTGATGAAGAAGAGTGCAAGGTCAAAGGTTGGGGATGCCCGCGTGGTTCATCCATGCATATTTTTAGAAGACTCAAGCATCTAAGCTTGGGGATGCCCAAGGCATCCCCTTCTTCATCAACTATCTATCGAGTCACTTCTCGTGAAACTATATTTTTATTCGGTCACATCATATGAAATTTACTTGGAGCGTCATTTATTTTCCGTTCTGTTTTATTTTGTTTTCCTTGCTGAATTAATATCACTGGAACCTATCATGCTTGTGTGGGAGAGAGACACACTCCGTTTTCATTTCTTAGAACACTCTAGTTTTCATTCTTATTGTTTTGTGAGTGTTGAAAGTACTGCGTTTAGCCCTTGTTTTCATGCATCTCTTATTCAGAGCTGTTAGTTTTAGTAAAGTCATGTGAGTACTCTTATGCTTTCTTTCTTTATCATTTATAGAGTTTTTGTTAAAACATATTTTGTTTGGTGTTTTATGGAAATAGAAAATGCTACATGTGGTAGATGGTATAACGAAAAAGCTTGCATATTCTTGTAGATCACTAAACTGTTTCTCTTGATTATTTGCTGTTGTTTTGAGATATTAATATGCTAATAGTAAACTTTCTAGTTTAGTAAAGTAAAACCAACTAATGGTTGGTCTAGAAGCTTGAAACTGTGCCACACTCAAATAACCAGTTGATAGGATAATGGTATATGACTTCCTTTGCTGATAGCAATCGTGATAGATTTTGTTACGCGCTACGGGCGGGGTAGCCAACAGTGAGTTGTCACTACCATGAACCCTCTTGGAGTGATTTTCATTATGCCTTATGATATCATGATTTTATTTGGAATCTTTTAACTTGTGAGTTCTATGTTGCGGTTTTCTAGCACTTCCACCATCCATATTTGCTAGCCTCTCCGGTACTGTGCATTGCTCATTCTCATATTGAGATTTGGTGCAAACTTTGCTAGTATATCCAAACCCCGTGGGAGAACTTTGTTCTTCTACACATAAGCCAAAATTTATGTTCCTCAAAACAGCCACCATACCTACCTACCATGGCATATCCATAGCCATTCCTAGATATATTGCCATACAACATCCATCATCATTATGTTACTTGTCATGCTTCATTGTTATTTTGCATACTGCTACACTGGCAGGAGCATTTAGTTTTATTTACATCAGAGATATTTTAGTTTGAGTTATGAGTACTAAAAGTGTGATGATTCATTGTAAAATAGAGTGTTGCCCCTACCAGTGAGGTTATAAATCAAAAAATAAAATAAAAGAGAAAAAGCCAAAAAGAAAAAAAGAAAGATAATAAAGAGAGAGGGGGTAGCACTACTATCAATTATTCCACACTTGTGCTTGGTTGGCATCATTACTTCAGTTTGGAGAGAGTTTTCATATTGTGACTTACATAACTATGTAGGGAACTTACATTATAGAACTTGGCTTGTATATTCCAATGAGGAGCCTCCTCAAAAGAGCTCTAGGTGTTCATGACCAAGCAGGTTGGATGCACCCCCACTAGTTCCATTGGAGAGATTTCATACACGTATAGCTCTATGTGCATCCGTTGTGTGGCAATCACTACTCCTTGCATAACTTCGATTATAAGACTTCCTCTTGTCTAATGATCACTTTCAGTTGTGTGAGACTTTCTTCCATCGACCATCCAAACCCCCCATATTGTTCTTTTAGCCATAACATCCTGGTGCTAGGGACCAATATAGTTCGCTTGCTTGTTTTAAGTGCACAATTATTTGAATGATTTTCCTACGTGCATATTGTTGTCACTTGACTTGATCCTAACAGGAGTTGTTGTGAGAGTTTGATGCCTTGGATGATTATATTGTTGTTCTTGAAGCTTAAAACATCTCTAATATATTTTGCACAGTGGATTGTCTTTCAGTATTGATTCATTGAAAGGTTTTACTTTGTTATTCCTAATGGTTTATACATTACTCTTTGATATCAACTATAAACCACAACCTTTATTCATTTGATTCTATTTTACATGCTTTACATTACTATGATGATCAAGTTTATGTTGGTATCATGTCACCTCAGACATTATTTGTTTTGTCATTTACCTACTCGAGGACGAGTAGGAACTAAGTTTGGGGATGTTGATACGTCATAAACGTATCCCTAATTTCTGATGTTTCATGTTATTTCCCATATGTTTTCTATACACTTTATGTCATTTTTATCGATTTTCTGGACTAACCTATTGACAAGATGCCACAGAGCCAGTTCCCTGTTTTCTGCTGTTTTTAGTTTCAGAAAAGTTGTTCTAGAAATATTCTCGAAATTGGAAAATTCAAAAGCCAGAAGTCTTAGAAGTTCTGGAGTGTCCACAGAGCCCCGAAGAGAACCAGATGGGTGCCCGGGAGTCACCACACCATAGGGGGGTGCGGTTCCCCCTCTAGCCGCGTTGGGGTGTGGTGTGGGCCCCCTGGCCATCCCCCGGCATCGCCCTTTCGCCAATATATACCCCCCGATGCATAAACCCTAGAAGAATCTGCATTTTCCACAAAAAAATATTCGTAGCTCCACCGCCGCCGCCAACAAGTTTCGGGGGACAGAAATCTCTGTTCCGGCACCCTGCCGTACGGGGAAGTGCCCCCGGAGCCATCTCCATAGACTCCACTGCCATCTTCATTGTCGTTGTTGTCTCCTATGCTGAGGAGGGAGTAGTTCTCCCCCTGAGGTTGAGGGATCTACCGGTAGCTATGTGTTTCATATCTATCTCCCATGGTGTTATCTTTATGTGATCATGAGCTTTGTAATCTAGTTGAATATGTAGATGTACTCTTCATCTGTTATGCTACTCGAGTGGTTTTGTTATTCAGATCTCCGTTAACACTTTGATCATGGCGTAAAGGTGACAGTGAGTGCACCGTGTGGTTTAGCATGGTATTTATATCTTGTGTTGGATGACCCTATGAAATTGTGGCGTTTGTTTAGTACCTTCTAGGGCGCTCATAGTGACAACATGGGGTTAACTAGACATGGGAATACAAACTTGAGGAGTGCTGTTACAGCCCTACGCAATGAATTGGTGTTTGTTATTCAACAGGAGAGTGGTTCGGAGTAGCATAGTGAAGTGATGATATTTATGCATTCAATTATTCTATCATTGTTGAGAGTGTTCACTAGTTAAAGTATGATCACTAGGCCTTATTTCTAAGCATTGAAACACCGTTTACAATCAGTTCTGCTACATGTTTGCTTGCTGCCATTTTTATTTCATATTTCTATTATCACTTATAATCATCCATATCACTTGTATTTTACTCTCTCTTCGCCGAACTAGTGCACTGTACAACTGAGAATTGTATTAGGTGTGTTGGGTACACAAGAAACTTCTTGTATCCTAATTGCAGGGTTGCTTGAGAGGGATACCTTTGACCTCTTCCTGCCCGAGTTTGATAAACCTTGTTGTTGTTCTACAAACCTCTGCACTTGGAGGCCCAACACTGTCTACAAGAATATAAGCGTGCGTAGACATCAGGATCCTAACCATATTCTAGTTTTCTAGGAATAGAGGCTTCACATTTTAATTCTTCTTCTCTAATTTGTATGAGAGCATTTGTAATATGTTTTGTAAAATACATATTCATAGTATTAGCATCAGGACTACTAGCAAGCTTTTGTAGGAACATAATTACTTCAGAGATATTACAATTATCAAAGTTAAGATAATTCTTATCAAAAGTAATGGGACCACTGTCTCCCATACCTAGAAAAATTTCAGCACTTTTATCAGGAACAATTTTAGTGGTTTCAGGAAATTTTAAACGTTTAGCAGAAGAAGTGAAGACATTGCCAACACCAATTACTTTACCATTAATAGTAGAAGATTTACTAGCATGAGAAGCTTCAGTTTTACTTGTTGTGGTAATAGTACAAACATTAGCTATATTATTCTTTCTAGCTATTTCATCTTCTCTTTCCCGTGTATCATGCAATTCAGCTAGCATCCAAACATTGTCATGAATTCGAATTTGAATGGCATTCAAAGTTTTTCTTTGTTTAATATCATGAGGAATAACCTTTATTTTAAGAAGATCAACATCAAGAGCAAGGATACCAAATTTAGAAGTAAGAACGTCAATTTTGACAAACTTCCCCTCAAAAGATTTATTAAAAGCAGTTTATGTACTAATAAAATTCATAAGCATATTTTCAAGATCAGAGGGTACACTTTTATTGTTGTTGTAGAAATTGCTTTAAGAATTGACATAAACATTATTATTATTAGGAGAATATGGCCTATAGTTGTTGCTACCAAAATTATTCCTATAAGCATTATTGTTCAATTTTTTAAATGAATTTCACATCAACATGCTCTTCTTGAGCAACCAAAGAGGATAAAGGAACATTGTTTGGATCAATAGGAGCATGGCCATTCACAAGCATAGCCATAATAGCATCAAGCCTATCACTCAAAGAAGAGGTTTCTTCAACATAATTTACCTTCTTACCTGGTGGAGCTCTCTCAGTGTGCCATTCATAATAATTTACCATCATATCATTAAGAAGCTTTGTTGCTTCCCCCAAAGTCATGGACATAAAGTTTCCTCCAGCAGCCGAATCCAGAAGGTTTCTTGAAGAAAAATTCAGTCTTGCATAAAAAGTTTGGATGATCATCCAGGTAGTCAGTCCATGAGTAGGGAAATTCTTTACCAAAGATTTTATTCTTTCCCATGCTTTAGCAACATGCTCATTATCAAGTTGCTTAAAATTCATAATGCTACTTCTTAAACATATAATCTTAGCAGGAGGATAATATTTTCCAATAAAATCATCTTTACATTTAGTCCAAGAATCAATATTATTTTTATGAAAATATAGTAACCATTCTTTAGCTCTTCCTCTCAAAGAGAAAGGAAACAGTTTCAGTTTAATAATATCTCCATCTACATCATTATATTTTTGCATCTCGCATAGTTAAACAAAAATATTAAGATGGGCAGCAACATCATCAGTACTAATACCATAAAATTGTTCTCTCATAACAAGATTCAACAAGGCGGGCTTAATTTCCTAAAAATCAGCAGTAGGAGAAAGTGGAGCAATAGGTGTGCTAATAAAATCATTGTTGTTGGTGCTAGTAAAGTTACACAGCTTAGTGTTCTCGGGAGTACTCATTTTAGCAAGATTAAAAACATGATAAAAATAACAACTAGAATAAGAACTATTTTTTTGTGTGTTTTCGATATAGAGAAGCAAAGAAGAAAAAATAAAATAAACTAAGAAAAACTAAATCAAAGTAAAGAGATTGGAAGTGAGAGACTCCCCTTGCAGAAATCCTCTTTCTCCCCGGCAACAGCACCAGAAAAGCTTGATGGTGCAGGGCTTTGACTCGTTGGGAGAACCCAAGTGTAAGGTGTGAAGAGTGCAGCAGCAAGTTTTCCCTCAGAAAGAAACCAAGGTTGAATCGACCAGTAGGAGAAAGAAATCAATTCCGAAAGTTGATGCAGCTGATGTTGGTAGCGCGCACTGCCGGTTCAGCACCAACGTGGAACCTACACAGAAAATCAAATCACTTTGCCCCAACAAAGCAGTGAGATTGTCAATCTCACCGGTTTTGCGAAAAACAAAGAGGTTAAACGTATGGTGTGGAAAACAGTACCTGTTTGCAGTAGATGAAAAGAGAAAAATGATGGCAGTAGGAAAACAGTAGTAACAGTATGAAAACAGTAATTGCAGTGGTTGTATTATCAGTATATAGGAAATGGACCGGCGTCCATAGTTCACTAGTGGTGTCTCTCCAAAACAGATAGATAGCATGCTGGGTAAACAAATTACAGCTGGGCAATTGACAGACATAAAGGTTCCACCGTAGTGCATATGCATGACATGATAATTACTATGTGATTCATGCGGACATTACAACAAGATTCATAGACCGTTATCCAACTGCATGTATGACTAATAGTCCACCCTTAGAATGTCATCCGAGCAAACCTTGGGTATTAAGTTGCAAGAAATAGATAATCGCATTAAGCACAGTGTGTAATGTAAACAATGTAAACATCGTTGTTTTCTCCCTAATGCCAACAACACATCTCCCACCTGTTACGTTTCTGTCACTCGAGCGTGAGTAAAAGGGAGGCATGAACCTACTATCGAGCATAAATACTCCCTCTTGGAGTTACAAGCATCTACTTGGACAAAGCATCTACTAGCAACACAGAGCATGCAAGATCATAAATAACATACACATGAATAAAACATGATAGGTTCATAATCACTGGACATAGCATTTAATATTAATCGGATCCCAGCAAACACAACATGTAGGATTACAATAAGGTGATCTTGATCATGTTAGGCAGCTCACAAGATCTAAACATGAGGCATAAAAAGTAGAGCACAACCATCTAGCTACTGCTATGGACCCGTAGTACAAGGATGAACTACTCACGCATCATTCCGGAGGCGGGCATGGTGATGTAGAGCCCTCTGGTGATGAATTCCCCTCCCGGCAGGGTGCCGGGGGGAGCTCCAGAACCCTCCCGAACTAGGGTTGACGATGACGGCGGCTGTAGATGTTTTTGGTGGAAAAGGCTCACGTATCTAGGGTTAACCCGTGAAGAGGCATATATAGGAGAGAGGGCAACGTCGGTGGGCATCCAGGGGGTCCACACCACCCCTGGGCGCGGCCAGAGTGGGGGGAGCCTCCCTATGGTGTGGGGCTTCTGTGGCCCCCTCCGGACTCCATGTGCTTGACGGATTTCTAAGACTTTTGGTTTTCGAATCGTCTAATTCCGAGAATATTTCTAGAACAACTTTTCTGAATTAAAAAACAGCAGAAAACAGGAGCTGGCTCAGTGGCATCCTGTCAATAGGCTAGTCCCAGAAAATCAATAAAAATGGCATAAAGTGTATAGGAAACACTCAACATATAGTATGAAAACAACATGGAACATCAGAAATTATGAATACGTGTATGACGTATCAGCAAGGCAGTGTCAAACCAAGCCCACACGACCCCTCATGGATCTAGCCTTCTTCTTCACTAAGTTCTCCAAATGAAAGTAGAGCCCTTCAACTATATATGGAGATCTTGAGGCGATCTTCGAACCTTACAAATACTTTGATATGAATCGGCATCTTGGATGCTCACGAAGAAACTTTAAGTGTCTAGGTGAAGGGAATATGCCCGAGAGGCAATAATAAAATGGTTATTATCTTATTCCTTGTTTATGATGAATGTTTATTTATCATGCTAGAATTGTATTAACCGGAAACGTTGATACATGTGTGCTTAATAAACAAACAATGGTTCCTAGTAAAGCCTCTCTTTTAACTAGCTCGTTGATTAATAGATGATCAAGGTTTCCTGATCATGAACATTGGATGTTATTAATAACAGGGTCATGTCATTAGAAGAATGATGTGATGAACATATACCCAAAGAGAATATAGCAATGCGATCAAGTCATTTAGTTTACATTGTTATATCAAACACACGAAGTAACTTATTCCTTATACCATGAGATCATGTCAATCACTGATACCGAAAGAGTGCTTTGATGGCATCAAACGTCACACCGTAACAGGGTGACTATAAAGGTGTCGTTGAGTATTCGGAAAGTATTAGTTGAGGATCATGGATCAAGAGTGGGATTTGTCCATCCAAATGATGGAGAGATATACTCTGGGCCCTCTCGGTGATATCACATCGAAACCGCTTGCAAGCACGTGATATGATCACAAAGGATGTTATATCACGGGAACGAGAAAAGAGTACTTGTCGGTAACGAGATTGAACAAGGTATGGTTGATACCAATGATCGAATCTCGGACAAGTAAAATATCGCGAGACAAAGGGAATAGTTCACGGCGTTGTTGGTTCACACGATCACGAGAGTCATCGTTGAATATATAGGAGTCATCACGGATCTCCAGATCCCGCTGTTGATTATTGATCGGAGAGGAGTCTCGATCATGTCTATCTTATTCACGAACCGTAGGGTGACACACTTAAGGTTCGATAACGCATTTGAGAGGATACGGAATATCGGAGAAAAGTTTGGACAGCACCGAAATTGTTTCGGGGAATATTGAAATAGTCACCGAAATTGTTTCGAGTAATTTTGAAATAGTTCAAGGGGATTCTTATCAAATGGTTGTTAATAGATTTAACAACTAACTCAAGGGGTTATATGTTAATGTTTGTTAATGGAATTAACAAATATTAAAATAAAGAAATAAAATTGTTTTATTTATTTATTAAAGAAAACCCTTGGGATTTTGAGTGGGAATTCATGGAAGAATGAGTGGGTTGAGTGGAGACTCCACTCACATGATGAGGGAGAGGTGGAGGCAGCCAAAAATTCGTGGCTGCCATCCCCTCCTATAAAAGGAGGGGTGAGAGCTCCCTCTCCCCCACACACACACTTGTGTCATCTCTTCCTCCCTCCTGCCGCTGCTCCACCACTTGTTCGTGCGCTTGGCGAAGCCCTGAGCAATGTTTTTCTCCACCACACCACGCCGTCGTGCTGCTGGAGTTCCGAGGGATCCTCTACTTCCGCGCCCCGCTGGAACGAGGGAACGGAGGTCGTCATCAACCGTACGTGTGACCGATCACGGATGCACCGCCGGATTGCGGTGCCCATCTTCTCGCTATCGGGATCGGTGTGAGTACGACTACGCCAACAACGAGATTTGATCTCGTACCACTTTGAGTCTTCGAGGGTATGTGTTCTCCTTAACCCTCTCGTTGCCCGTTGCACTTCGTCCCCTAGATTAGATCTTGTCCTTTCGGGTGTCTCTCGCGTAGGATTTTTTTTGTTTTCTATGCAACGAACCCTTCAGTGGTATCAGAGCCGGATCTATGCGTAGATGTTTTGTACGGGTAGAACACATAGGTGTATGTGGGCGTTGATGATCATGTTATTACCTCCTTGATTATTTTATGATCTTAGTGGCATAGTGGGATGAAGCGGCCCGGACTAACCTTACATGTCCACGTACATGAGACTTGTTCCACAACTGACATGCAATTTGTATTGCATAAGTGGCTTGCGGGTGTCTGTTTCTCCTACTATAGTTAAGATCTAATCTATGAAGGGTTGTTAAAAATGTGTTTATCAACGTTATGGTTGATGTTCGTAGGTATGAACGGTTCTATCATCGAAAGCCCTAAGCCACGTAAAATATGCAAAAATAAATTAGAGGCGTCTAACTAGTTTTTTGCTGGGCATGTGATGTGACATGGTCAATATTACAAATTTGATTATGAGATGATCTATTTTGTAAATTATTGATATACCGGAAGGTATCCATATGATTGTCTTCTTCTTGATGGACAATCAAGATTGGGTGCCATGGTACTTGGTACCACGTCGGTGGAATGATGGAGATCATACCATGATGCACATGATGGAGATCAAGTGCAAGGAGGACCATATCATATCACGTTATCCTTACATGTGATGTTTGTGATGTTAATCCTTTTATGCATCTTGTTTTGCTTAGATAGCGACGGTAGCATTATAAGATGATCCCTCTCACTTAATATCAAGATAATAATGTGTTCTTCCTTAAGTATGCACCGTTAAGAAAGTTCGTCGTTTCGAGACACCACGTGATGATCGGGTGTGATAGACTCAACGTTCGCATACAACGGGTGTTTTCAAGCCTAGCATGTACAGACATGGCCTTGAAACACACGCAATACTACGGTTCTACTTGGCGAGCCTAGCATGTACAGACATGGCCTCGGAACACGTAACCGAAAGGTAAAGCATGAGTCATATGGATGATACGATGAACATGTCGATGTTCGCCTTTGAAGCTACATCATCTCACGTGATGATCGGTTTTGTTGTAGTGAATTTGGTTCGTGCAATCACTAAAGACGACTAAGAGGGATGTTGTTTTTGAGTGGGAGTTCATGGTTTAATTTTGAATTAACTTGAACTTATTTATCATGAACAACAAATCAAAGTGAATTTGCACAACTTGTAGTAGTCATTGGCATCCACATAACTACCTTACACTTAGATTGTTAATTGAGATATAACTGTTATGATCTGGTAAATACCTTTTAAGATTGGTACCGTATTAGTGAAATTTAAAATTGAGTCCTATTGTAGATTTTTGGTATTTCCTACCTAGCTCCATATGGTTAATGATTGATTAATATAGAGAGCAAATAATTCCTACTTAGAATCCAGAGTCATGGTTGCTTCCTTATTACTTTATCTTCAAAAGAATGTTTTGTTGATCAAGGCGATTTAGGAACTGAAAAGAGTTGTTTTCAGAAACAATCAAGTGAAAGATATAATGATATCTAGAAACTTATTTTTTGGCAACATGACTGAGTATAATTTAGCGTGACAATATTTGCTTATATTATCTGAATATATGCAAATTTAGCATGACAATGTTTGCTTATATTATCTGAATATATGCAATGATTGAAGACGCTAGGAGTTTGAATATTCCAAGAAGTTGGGCGCTAAAAATTATCCTCTAAATTCCTTCCTTCGAGCTATAGTAGGTTAATCATAAAATTGTTATGATGGGATGGATTAGAAGTATGGGTAAAGTAGTTTACCTTACTTGGAAATTGCTAAGAGTGGAATATAGAAGAATGCTATAATATGGTGATATTAGTAGAACAAATCAAACTCAAAGTATGACTCAATGGGTGATAGTATATGACTAACACGCCAAAGAAAATGAGCTAGTACGACTAGCATTGTTTGATGTTGAATGATTCTTCTATAAAGGAAAGGGAATATTGAAAATAGAATTACAAAAAGATATATGGCAGAAAAAGAAGATAACTGGAAAGTCCAGCTCGGGAGTATATGCTTGATATACAAGTTATAGATGTATTACTAGTTAACAAAATATTTTTGGGTATTTTGATACCACATTGGTTGGTATGAGTTGTCATACAAAGCAACGCAATGCAAGAAATACAAGGGCCTAAAAGGAACTAGTAATAGATGTGGAATCGATTATGACAAGAACATAAATAAAGTGTTATTGTGTTCATTGTAGTATCGAACCAAACATTCAAGATTTATTTTAAGAACTTAATAAGTTGTTATTTTGTTCTAGTCTTTTGTGAGAACAAATGAGATTGTTCAAACTATAACCATATTCCATAATTGATGGATATGTTAGTATAAATCGTGTTGGTAAAGTAAACATCTATAAAACTAAAAGCTAAACGTTGCAAGACGTGGAAGAGTTTCACTTAAATTGTGACACCACCATTTTAGTTCATATCGGAAAGGAAAACATGAAGGAACTCCATATTGATGAACTTCCAGAGTCATTTTGTTTTGAATAAATTGACGCTTGTGAGACCTCTTCCAAAAGATGACTAGAATTCCGTTCATAGGCCAAAGTAGAATGGAGGACTAATTTAGTGGAGATTATACATATTGATGTATATAGTCCATTATGTGTAGTCATGTATGGTGGATTAATTTTTTCCTTCATAAAATTTTGTCGATGTTTTGAGTAGATATGTGAGTATATCTATTTAAAGGGAACGTAGTTTGACATTTTGAATTGGTTCAAAAGGTTGTTAATATGAAGTAAAAATCATTGTAACAAGATAATCAAGTATTTATGATTCGATCATAAAGAATAAATTTTGAGTTACAAGTTTAGCAAAACATCTGAGAAGTTGCAGAATTGTTCTACAACTTATGCTTCACGAATACCCCACATTAGATTGGAGTATTCAAGAGACAAAATCAAACCTTGTTTGACATGGTAAGATTAATATAAAAAAATGCCATTATAATTTTGTAGTTTATACATTAGTGACAACCGTTTTTCCACTGAAAAGAGCACCATCATGATCCGTTGAAATTGACAACATATAAGATATGGTTTGGGTAGTGACCCGAATTGTCACTTTCTTAAGTTTTGGTATGCATAGCATGTGTAAAATGTTTACAACCAAAATAGGATAAATGTATGTTTATAAGGTTATCCCAAATAAAACATTGGGTACTTCTCCTATCACCGAACCAAAACAGAAATGTTGTTTGTCAGAAAGGGTTGATTTCTCGAGAAAGTAGTTCTTGCGAAACAAGTGAGTGGGAGCACAGTACAAACTCAACGAGATTAGAGAATCTTCGTTATCATGTCAAGAGTAGCGCAGCACTGGAAGTTGTTCCGGGGTTTACTATTTTGACTAAGTAGAAGACACTACAAATGTTGTAGATACTTCAAATGAGTTTGCGAACTGTACCAGAAAAGTCCAAAAACTTTGTACTTAGAACAACTTGTGGTTTAAAGTGTAAAGTGTTGTTTTGACAACAAAAGGACCTGGACCTTATAAAGGAAGCAAATGATGGGCCCTGGCTTCGTAAAATTGAATATGAGTCATTATATCCGCCATAGTATCCTTGTATGAATATCAAGTATGTGACTTGGTAGTCCTTTCGATAGGCATGATGCCTAGCGATAGCAAAAGGGTCTATATAGCGACAAAGACATGGATTTTACATCTTATTAAAATTGTACTTATCGAAAAGTTGTTTTCGACGAAGTTCAAAGAGTTAACTACTACAAGATTTTGATCTTCCGTAGTGATGCTTTAGTCTTTGCGGATAGTTCTAGCAAAAGGTTACATATTATGATATGGAAGTTGAATAACAAAACCAACTCTCCTCTCGAGGAAGTTTGATCAAGGATGTGTACTTGACACAGTCTGAGAGTTTTTGTAAAATTCAAAAGGTTTCTAGAAAGGTATGCACACTTCAATGGTTGAAGTGAGCATAACGAAGTTGAAATCTTTACCTTAATGAAGTTATCAAAAGAGTTTGATTCCATCATGAACGATAAAGATGCTTGTAAAGTTACAAGAAATTAAGTGGGAGCGCTATGACATATTTCCAATACTTTATGTAGATGACATATGGTTGATTGGAAAATATGTATTTTAAATTAACACGGTTAAGATTTTCGATTTCATATTGATGAAAGGCTTAGAAGATATTGGGCTTCGATATCTATAAGAGATGGATTGAAGCGCCTGATATGATTGAAGCCAAATTACATAGATGAAATATTGAAGTAAGTCAATATAAAAATGATAAGAAGGAGTTCTTGTCACATGGAAAATAATTGAGCAAGATTCATGTGTTTTGACACATGATGAGCATCATTGAAATTAAGATTTCTAAGTCATGTTTCCATGCTATGTACAAAACCAGATGAGTCCTATGCTATAATATGTTATAGCAGGATAATTCATATGATGATTAGACAACAGTGGGAGAGATCCTTATGTCATTTTAGAAATGCTAAGGATATGTTTTCCTATGTAGTAATGACAAAATATTAGTTGTAATATGTTACACTAATAGTCTTGTCATTTATTCAAGAAGTTTTATCTCAATTAAAATGTGTGATGAAGGGTAGCACAATAGGATGGAAGAAAGTTCCATGCTGGATTTGAAAGAGTTTCAAAATTGAAATATTGTGACAGATACTACAACAAAGGCTAAAGTATATCGTTGTGTTGACAACTGATTATAAGCGTATTTTGTGTCAAGTAGTTCTTTATTGAACTTGGTGAATTTCCAAGAATGCTGAAACTATGAAGCTACATTTTCACAATGTTAGTAACATCAGTTTAAGCTGAGGAATTAAGGTACCACCGGAACTTGGTGAATTTCCAAGAATGCTAACACTATGAAGCTACATTTTCACAATGTTAGTGACATCAGTTTAAGCTGAGGAATTAAGTTTTCACAAATTGACCATATATATACAAAGCCATCTCATTAGAGAATGAGTGATGCGTGTAGACGCAAAGAACATGCAAATACAATAGGACCTGAACAGTTCAGATCTTTTTGATAATGTTTACCACATGCGAAGCATGGTAATAACACTGGAACGCCATATGTGTTAAGTGCTTACAGACTAGATTATTGACTCTAGTGCAAGTGGGAGACTGAAGGGAATATGCCCGAGAGGCAATAATAAAATGGTTATTATCTTATTCCTTGTTTATGATGAATGTTTATTTATCATGCTAGAATTGTATTAACCGAAACGTTGATACATGTGTGCTTAATAAACAAACAATGGTTCCTAGTAAAGCCTCTCTTTTAACTAGCTCGTTGATTAATAGATGATCAAGGTTTCCTGATCATGAACATTGGATGTTATTAATAACAGGGTCATGTCATTAGAAGAATGATGTGATGAACATATACCCAAAGAGAATATAGCAATGCGATCAAGTCATTTAGTTTACATTGTTATATCAAACACACGAAGTAACTTATTCCTTATACCATGAGATCATGTCAATCACTGATACCGAAAGAGTGCTTTGATGGCATCAAACGTCACACCGTAACAGGGTGACTATAAAGGTGTCGTTGAGTATTCGGAAAGTATTAGTTGAGGATCATGGATCAAGAGTGGGATTTGTCCATCCAAATGACGGAGAGATATACTCTGGGCCCTCTCGGTGATATCACATCGAAACCGCTTGCAAGCACGTGATATGATCACAAAGGATGTTATATCACGGGAACGAGAAAAGAGTACTTGTCGGTAACGAGATTGAACAAGGTATGGTTGATACCAATGATCGAATCTCGGACAAGTAAAATATCGCGAGACAAAGGGAATAGTTCACGGCGTTGTTGGTTCACACGATCACGAGAGTCATCGTTGAATATATAGGAGTCATCACGGATCTCCAGATCCCGCTGTTGATTATTGATCGGAGAGGAGTCTCGATCATGTCTATCTTATTCACGAACCGTAGGGTGACACACTTAAGGTTCGATGACGCATTTGAGAGGATAC
>JAPCYS010000680.1:0-25222 GCA_028641055.1 Alopecurus myosuroides
AATCATCAATAAAACTCACATAGTATTTCTTTCGTCCAACAGAGTCAATAGCAGGACCCCAAACATCTGAGAAAATAAGCTCTAAAGGAGCACTAGACTCACTAAAGGAGTGTGGATATGGAAGTTGGTGACTCTTGCCCTTTTGACAGGCATCACAAACAGAGTCACTATTATTTTACAAACCAGAACATGGAAGATTATTTGTGCTAAGCACTTTATTGACGATAACTGACGATGGATGGCCTAGACGAGCGTGCCATCTCTCCGAGGATGGTTTGATGGCACCAAGAGCATGCTTGCTCGAACTAGTTTGGACGAAAGTGGGTAGAGACCCCTCCTACACTTGCCTTGAAGAAGTGTACTCTTCGTTGCCCGATCCTTGATAGAGAAAGAAAATGGGTGAATTTCTACGAAAGCATTATTATCATAAGCAAGACGATGGGTGGATAATAAGCTTTTATTTGTATCGGGCACATGAAGGATATTTTTGAGATGAATATCACGACCAGGGGTATGAATTACTGAATGACCAATATGGGCGATGTCCATACCTGACCCACTGGCAGTGTGGACTTGCTCGCTGCCATGGTATTTGTCTCGAATCGTCAACTTGTTGAGGTCGTTGGTGATATGGTCGGTGGCGCAGTCGACGTTCCAGTTGGTGTCGATCCCGTACGAGGTGGATGCCGTCCCAGCGCTCTTCTCCGGCTGAGGGGGGACGAACTCGGGGTTGTACCGTTGCCAGCACTTGATCACCATGTGACCCGTCTTGCCACACAATTGGCATCGAGGACGGGCCGTGTTGTTGGAGTTGGCGCCGCCGTACTGATTCTGGTTGCCATTGTTGTAGTAGTTGGCGTTGTGGCCACCACCGTTGTGGCCACCGTAGTTGCCGCGGCCACCTCCGTTGCCGCGCGCAAAGGGAGGCGCAACACCATCACCACGGCCTCCGCCATGGTTGCCACGCCCTCGTCCTCCACCGCGGCCGCCGCGAAAGGCCGCGTTCACCGAGGACTGTGAACCTCCGTTCAGGAGATCCAGGCGCATCTCGTACGCCAATAGCTGCGAGTAAAGGTCAGCCACAGTAATGGTCTCCTCTCGGGAGCAAATAGCTGCTACAATCGCGTTGTAGTCAGAATCGAGCCCGGCCAGGAGGTAGGAGACCACGTCTTCCTCACCCAATTTCTTGCCGGCTCCTTCCATCTCGTCCGCGAGCCCGCGGACCTTGCCTAAATACTCGGCCATGCTCTGCGCCCCCTTCTGCGAGTTGGCGAGGCTAATCCGAAGATTCACTGTCTTCGCGCGGCTCTGGGCATTGAACATACCCTCAATCGCCGCCCACATCGTCGCGGCACTAGTGTTGCCGACGACCTGCTGCCCAATCTCTAGACAAAGTGGTTAATAAGAAGCTAAGGACCTGTTGGTCCTGTGCTATCCAAGTACCATAGAGAGGGTTCGGTTCCTTTACTGTTGTGGTGCCGGAGGTCACCGTGTGTTCCCGCGCTGGCGCGACGGTCTTCGGGTCGAGGAAGCTCTCCAGATGCGCTCCTCGAATCGCTGAGAGGACTTGAGCCTTACACATCGTGTGATTCCCCTTCGTGAGGCGCTCGGTCACACCCTGACCGAACGAGCTGCCGCCGAGACGCGAGGATGAGCCGCCGGCGTTCGCCATGGACGTGTTGCCGAGGACGAGTTCTGATACCATATTAAATCTCGTAGATTGGTTTGGTTAACGGGTGCGTTTGATCTCCGCCCCGGGTACGTGTTATATAGCGCCTAACTGAGGCGAACAGATTTACAGAGATTACAACAACTCATAAACAAGAAAGGAAAAGGTTCGGTTTATATCTTACCGGAACCAAATACAACAAACGTGATAAGCACGTTAAAGTCTACAAGCCTACAACGATAGTTATCTTATCGTTTAACAAGAGGTAGCACAAATCAGACCAAATCCACCTCAGCAGCACACCCACCTGACCGATTGCTCTGATACCATGAAGAAATCAATCACCAGACTAGAAGAAACTCACTGGATTCATCCTCTATTTGACTTTCTTTCTTAGAATAGAGAGTACACGTGTGTGTGGGGAACTGAAGCTTCTACACCACTCCAAATCGTGGATCAATGGACAAGACCCTTTTCCTAGTTTCACCCAGCAGGCTCCAAAACCACGCCGGGCCTTCTGCCGGTGCCTTATCATCAAATTATTATTACCCAAACATTAACATGTTGTTGATTAAATTGAAACCCAACTATCAACTAAACAGGTGATATGAAAAAGGGCAACAAGATTTGAGCGCAAACAACACTAAGCATGCAACTACGACACGAGGGCCAACAAGGTAAACAAGCAACAGTTGATAGGAAGTGGAAGGAAGGCTATATCATGGCTGCAAGGTAAACATATGATAGGATCGAGACACAAGCATCGAATCATAAGGCTAGCAGATTAGACAACGAAAAGAATCGGTAACAAGTGAGGAAAGGCAACACGGGTAGCAAGTGAGTATACTTGCCTGAGATCCGGCAAGAAGAGGTACATCCGCAGAACTTGTCGTGCTCACATCATCTCAACATCCTATCCGCGAAGAAGCAACGAACTAGAACAAACACCGGATGCAACAATTACTTCTACGGCAAAAGATCCAGCATGATCCTATTTTATATGCATGACATGGCAAGATGCAACACCAGATGCAAATTAGGCAATTTAATCGGAACCGGAGTCCGGACAAATAATTATTGGTTCAAGTTATTTATCTAGCCATCAATTTAAATGTTGATTAGCATGGAAAACAATAAGTAGGTGAGCTAAACAATATTAAATGGAATAGGGCAATATTTAGTTAATACCCCAACACATTCCATATGTTGTTATTTAGGTTGACATGCATAACACAGGCTAAAATGCACAATACAAGATGCAAACAGGGATATGAATGGCATGAACATGTTAATGACATGTTTCTGATTGGAAAACATATTTAGTTGTTCAATTTGGAATTTAATTGATCAAGTTACCAATTTAACAGTATTAAATGAATTGAATGGGGCATTAAATGTTGCATCAATTTTAGTTGGTTCAAAACAGAATACAAATGGTTTAAACATGTAGAGAATTTAATTTGGTGTGGAAAACATATTAAATTGTTGGATTTGGAATTTTTATGAGCAAGATATGAATTATGCAAGTTTAAGTGATTTATATAAAGTAGATAAAATGGCATGAATTTTACTTGCTCAAATCAGTGAACAAACTGCATATTTGGAAAGTTCATGATTTTCTGATTGGGATACATATTTTGTTTTGTGCAATTTGAAGTTAAATTGAAGGAGATATTAATTTTACAATGTTTAGGTTCAAATTACCATTTATAAAAAAAAGGAATTAAAAGAAACAGTGCAGTGCATTTTTCTATAGAGGGTAGGGCTACCCACGCTGGTTGACAGTGGGCCACGGCCAGCGTGGAGCCATAGTGGCTTGGGTGCGGGGTGATGTGGCTGTGGGGTGGATGACAAGTGGGGCCACAGTGTATTGCGTGGTTAAAAGGAATAAAACGGGGCTTCTGCGTCGCTGGGTCTCGAACCCGCGCGCCAGCGTGCCCGCGGAAGGAACCAGGCCACTGGGGTGGGACTGCTCTTGTGATGGAATGGGTTCTGCATTTGGTTTTGAGGTGAGGGGATGCGCTGCCCTGGGATCTGATGAAACTGAAAGTGCTCACCTGCACGAACGGTGACTAGATGCAGCGACCAGAATTACACAGAGCGCTGCTGGGGGATCCTCACGTTCGTGTGTGTGAGCTCCCAGGCGCAGATGAGGTGTGAGAGACTAGTGCAAGAGCAGCAAGCTCCGATGCGTGTGCTGCTGGGTACGGTTGGATGCCAAAACAAACAGAGAAAGGTGGGAGCTTCAGTCGAAACTGAACTCGTCCATGGCGGACAGAAGAAATAGACGAACGCTAATGGACAGAGTTGGCAAACGAGACAACAGGTAAACGGAGGGAATCGGAAGGTGTGCTCACCGAGAGGTTCCCTGAGAAGTTGTGCTTGCCGGAGTGGACGGACGACAGCGAATTCCGACGGTTGACGAGCTCGGCGCTAAGGAAGAAGAACGAGAAATACTCCTGGTTCCGGGCGTTCCAGCAGGCTCCGTTGGGCGAGGACCTCGAGGAAGATGAGGTGCA
This sequence comes from Alopecurus myosuroides, assembly GCA_028641055.1. NCBI lineage: Eukaryota > Viridiplantae > Streptophyta > Magnoliopsida > Poales > Poaceae > Alopecurus > Alopecurus myosuroides. Next base: position 4,189 of record JAPCYS010000680.1, read on the forward strand.
TCTCCTGGACCAGTCAGCCAGGCCCGTGGTGGTCTCCATCGGCGGGCCACGATGAGCTGCTCTGATGCTCTCGCTCTCGTTTCAGGAAGTTCAGAAAAGAAAAAGACCTAACAAGAGGAGGAAGAGAGGAGGGTGGCGGCGGCAGGGAGATAGAAGAGGAAGGAGCTAGGGTTAGGAGAGGGAAGGGGGGTGCGGCTTTATGGGAGAGAGGAGGAAGGGGGAGGGGACCATGGGAGGACAGCGACAGCCTCGTGCTCTCTATCGTACGGAGAAGAAAGCGCTTGGTGGGCTGGGCTTGGGGTGGAGAGGAGATGGGCTCGGGCGCCTGGTGGGTTGGCTAGGAGGTGGGCTTTTAGGAGTGAAAGGCTGAGGGTTTTCCACCAGTCTATTAGGATTCAATTTTTTTTTTGTTCCCAATTAAAAATAGAAACAAATAGAAAAGAGAGATAGTAAAATGGATAGAGAAACAAGAATATGCAAGAGAAGAAATGAACGAAGGCAAAGTTTGCAAATACATTTCTCAAAGTTGAGCATAGTTTTTTCAAATATTACCAAACGTATATATGGGGTTTCATTTTTTTAAAACATAGGAATAGATAGAGGTTATTTTATTATTTGCAAAACAAAAGAAAAGAATTGCCAAAATAATAGTTTGAGTTCTTGAGAAAAACAAGCAAGGTGATTTAATTGCATGATGCCATGAGAGCACAAAAGAAAACAAACAAACAAGTTCCTAGTTGAGGGAAAATCCCCGGGCGTTACATTCACTCTAAGTCCCGATGAGCTAGAGCAAATATTCACATGCCTCCTCGGAGTGAAATTTCCCTTAGGTTACGCGGGGCTGATAAGCAGATACCTAGACGCGGAGAAAAAAAAAATCTTCAGCGGGATGAAGTCTCATGAGTGTCACATGATGGTGACGCAGATACTTCCGGTTGCAATGAGAGGGATAATGGAATCGCACGTACGTCAAACGCTGACTGGCATATGTAACACTTTAGACGCCATCACTCGAAAGTCGATAAGCGTGAAGAAACTCGGAAGGATGCAGGAAGAGATCGTCACCATCCTATGCAAGCTTGAGATGTACTTCCCACCTTCCTTCTTTAACATTATGTTACATCTCCTGGTCCATATCATGGACGATATCACGAATCTTGGGCCAGCATTCTTGCACAATATGATGACGTTAGAAAGAATGAACATGATCATCAAATCATTCGTTCGTAGCAGGGCACACCCGGATGGAAGCATCGTCCATGGATTTCTCACCGAAGAATGCATCTCTTTCTGCAAGAATTTTCTAGGCGAGGAGAAGCCAGCTGTTGGTTTGCTCGCAAACAAGCACCTTGACATGTTCATGGGGTAGGCCACAACACTGGCAAAAGGGTAATGGATGCAAACTCCTGTGGACGGAGAGCCGACTTTGATAGGGCCCACTTAGTAGTGTTACAACACATTGACGATGTCGACCCTTGGATAGAAGAGCACAAAACCACGGAAAAAAAAACAGTGCTCGCAGGCCAATGATGGAAGAAGAGATATTTAGAGCACACAACTCCTCGTTCGCGACATGGTTCAAAAAGCGGATTGATGCCAATCCCCCGCCAATGACATGTGAGAATATAAAATTTTATTGGCATTGTCATATGGCCCCGCCCCAATATGATGACTTATCAAGCATACGACATCAATGTGTACACATTATACACGGACGAAAGAGACAAAAGTAACGACTATCAAAACTCGCTGTAAACAATGGAATCTTACACGGGCAAAGAGATTAGAAGATACTACGAAAAGATCAAGGAAATCTGGGAGCTTGACTACGTTGGGGAAAAGCTTCCAATGTTCCATGTCAGATGGGCTACAAACGTCACGAAAGAAGACGGATATTTCACCACTAAGTCGATGTCTGAAGTCAATAAACCCAAGTCCAAGAACTCCACCACGCAAAATTAACCGTGGGTATTGGCTAAGCATGTGGAGCAATGCTTATTCATAACCGACCCGACCTAGTCTAGTCGTGTTGTCGTAAGGAGAGGAAAAAGGGCCCTCGTCGGAATGGATGGAGTCGCCGATGAGAAGGAATTCGACAGGTTCGTCGGAGACGAGATGATGGAAGAACCCGGTGAAGATGATGCACCATACACCACAAGAAGAAGCAGGACCACACTACCTAGGTCAGGTCTTCCATTCACAAGAAGAAGTCATGATATTGCGGTCACGTATTCAACATCGACCAAGAAAGGCAAGAGTAAGATTGTGACGAAACGCTGAAAGAGAAACACTCGTGATATGTGCGATATAACATCATAATAGCGTATGTGTATATTCAGAGAGAAACACTCGCGATATCTGGCTAAATCAATCTATTACGATGGGCCCTTAATATTTTGGCATACGTATATGTACTTTTTTGAAGTGACAAACAAAGTAGGAGCCCCTATTAGCATTCCAATATGCTCGATGTACATGGGGAGTGGTAAAACTAATTAAATCAATGAAACTATGCGCACCCAGCTAACCAAATAAACGCCAACACTTAACACAGGCGCATAATTCCAGTAAGCGCATGTGATAAGGTATAGCGCATGCATCACGTGCAGTATAAGCCTGGGGTCAAGTAGAGTGGTGTATGGAAAAGAATATAGCGCAGGCGCATAATCTGCCGAATGCGCCTGGGGTAACTATAGCACGGCCGCATATGCTTCTAAAGCGCTTGCGGTAAGTTATAGCGCAGGCGCATAGCTCGCGAGATGCGCCTGGGGTAAGTTCCCATTATGCGCATGTGCTAACTATCGCTCACTGGACTGTGAGTCGTCCACTCTCCTGCACTTCTTCTTTCTCTCTCGTAGAACAGATCGACCCTGAGCGCACTTCCCTCTCGATCCCCGTCCAATCGCCTCCAATTCCCACGCCGCCATCGTCGTCGTCGAGCACGCCAACGAGGAGCAGCAGGAGGAGCAGTCACCGTCTCCCACACGCGTCGTCGAGCACGCCAATGAGGAGCAGCAGCAGGTCGACTAGCACACACCGCCCCTCTCCTCGTCGTCGTCCATGCCGTCGTCACCCACGCCGCCGTCGCCCACTCCCACGCCGAATAACACCCCCGTCCAGGTCAACCCCCTCCCCCTCTTCCTAGCCAACGCCCGCGTGCTCTTCCCCATCCCAGCCCGCACCCCCTCAATTTGGTTTAGGGTTCCAAACACCCGTGTGTTCATGCGAAGCCTAGAATTTCTTCCCCTAAAAGCCTAGTTTTCTTCACTAAAGACCGAAGGAGCTGCTCATGCTCAAGATTGTTACCTCGAATCAATTCAATCACGCAAGATTAAAAGAGATGAACTCGTGCAAGAGAGAGAGCGCACTCAATGTAGCTTTTTTGTTTTCCTTTTATTGATCAACAGAAGTAAATCGTGTCCGGAACTTTAACTGACGAAACTGAATTTCCCTAAGACTTTAACTGACGAAACTGAGTTTCGACACCTATGGCTAACAGGGTTCGGAGGCAGGGGTTCAAAAAAGGTGCTGGTCTCCTCAATTGGGAATGTACCAACTATGCTCTAGTTTTTAGGAACCGTAGCTTGTGCTCATACGAGTAATTGGAATGTACCAGCTATGCTCTAGTTTTTTTTTCAGACAGTAAACCGTAGCTTGTGCTTAACTTAGGAAAAAAAATATGCATGGCAATCTCACAGCTGTGCACATAATTTATATGATCTGCATAAGTCAGCCCTCCAACATGCTCACCAAAGTTCACTAATGTAGGAGACAAACCAAACTTCTAGGGAGTAATCTAGCAATGCGGATAGTAGTTGATGCGGTGGTTTCCCCTGCTGCAATCCATCCCGATCATGCTTGAATGACGGCCATGATAGTGGTTGTATCTCGACTCCCTCATACTGTCTACATTTGTCATTGATATTCCCACTCCCTTCCCGATCAAAAGATCCCAACAGAAAGTCCTCAAAGGGCACTAGTGCAACACACATGGTAGGATACGTAGTAGCAGAAGCAGACAAACTGAATGGTCCAACACAATCAAAACTATTCCTGAGCAATTCAACATAGATGACCTTATAGGAACACTTGCCTGATGCATTCTGATTGCAGCAAAACATTTGCATCGACCCATGAAAATATGGCCAAGAGCTTCTGCAAAACTAGACTTTCGATGATGATCATGACTGCCTGATAAAATTGTATCCATTGCTCAACACATGGACCCCAATCATTATATTTGCTACGAGTGTAATCTGTCAATACCAGTGGTTTCTCGCCTGGGTCCCATGGCAACAAGCAAACTGAATGAGTTGTACCACAACCAAGACCAGAATACATACCACTGCATATTGGGTGAAGCTGATTCATACAAGTGATTGGTACAATTACTACGCAAGTAAAGCTTGAGGTAGTGGTCTGACAGTATTAAAAAAGAAATTATAACATACCATTTTTTCCTCACATATATTGGCTTCCAGAGTCCTTTTTATCTCAAGGAGATTTATGTTGTTCGCTTTAGAGTGAATCACAACTTTGCTTGAGAATGTTGAAAAGAGAGAGGAAACATTAGGGCTAAATTATGGAAACCCTCCCATTGACATTGGCTTTCATGTAAGCACAGTTGCATTAGAGTAGAATGTACGTACCAGTACCAATCTGCTAAACTATTCAGCACCAAACTTCTAAAATGTAAGAAATCCAGGCGGCCAGGCCACCGAGTGGGAGAAAATAACGCGTCATGTTATCGTTAGACACGGGTTGGTTAGACGGTGGAGATGTTTTGGAAAAACACCGCATCAACTGCAGCTGGTTCTTTATTTGAGTTGGGCTTAGTTACGGCAAGATCGAGGAGATATTTCCGGGTGATCGGCACGTATCCAGCGTGGAGATCTCGTATGCCACAGGAAGTCGATGTCGTTCCGAGTCCGGATGCCGAGAGAAAAGAGGCCCGGCCGGTAAGGTTCCTCTCATATTTATATGTAGATCGAGAAGACGTCGCACCAACACAGAAATCGATCGAGCATCGAAATCTCTTGTCGATTTGCTGGCCGGTAAGGAGGAGGACAAGGGCGGTTTGATGGCGGGTAAGGACGGGGTCAAGGATTCGGTGGAGGCTGTGCTGCCAGACTCACCCGTCCCCGTCAAGGATGCCCCAGCACCAGCACCAGCATCAAAGCTGACGCGTCGCCTGACGAAAGGCGAGATCATGAGCATCATCGCCCTCAAGCCGGAGCCCTTTCCCGACGCTGACTACCTGGATGAGCTTGCAGAGTTTTACCCGGCGGAGTTAATCGCGGAGCAGAAGCGGCAACACGAGGAAGATGCGGCATATTTCGGGGACAGAGATGACAAGTGCGAGGCGTTCAGGCAGAAGGTGATCAAGGGGCTGAACGACAAGGGTTACTATGAGGTTGATGTGGACTACGTCGCCGCCAGAAAAAAGGCCAACCAGTATGCCAAGCAGGAGCAGCTTGCCAGGAAACCGTTTGCGTTTGCCGACCCAGAGGACCTCCGTTGCCGTGTCGCTACCCCCGAGCAAATGCAGCAGTGGATACAAGAAGGTTTTATTAGCGAGTATGTTCCTGATGCAGAAGATGCTCGTCTGATCAGCTATGGTGATTCCAATGTCAGTGATGGGGAGGATTCCGATGATGCGACCGACGAAGAGGGTTTTGATGCGACCGATGAAGAGGAAGGCGCCCAAGGCCAAGGAGACGAGGCTCACGAGGGTCCGGCCAACTAAGCATTTGCAGCCATGTTCTGTTTTTTGCTATTGCAACTCCAAGTGTAGTGGCCTCATCTGGATGTTTGCATCGCTGATAAGTATACTGGTCTTTCTTTATTACGATGGTTGCCAGCTTCTTGGCATGTTCTTGACTACTGTAATTTTTTTTTTCCCCACTCTTGCCAAAATCACAAATCTTGTCTAGCAAACGTTTTGGTAGGCTTCAACCAAATAAACTGACGACCAAATCTAGAATATCTTAAAATAGCTGTTTGGATTAAGATTTTGCTTATTATTGAAAAATTCAATTTCCAAGTTGTGCATGCTTGATAATCTTCTAGGTAATCTCTACTACTTAAAAGAAATGTTTCGGTCGAACAAACTTAAACTTCATTTGAAATAGCTAGTCTCTACTACTTAAAATTAAATAAATAAAAGAACGGTTTCGTTCCGTCTTCGCACTCCTAGCGATACGTCGCCCCCGTCGTCCAACACCCCTACATCCCCGCTGGCCGCTGCCTTTCCTTTTCCTTGTACATGGGCCAAACGCCCAAGCCCAGCAATACCACGAAAAAAGTCTCTCTCAGCTCACATGCCGCACTCTTCTCCCTTCTCACACATGACACATCGATGAACGATCCAATCTCCGAGCCCCCTCGTCGCGGCGCCGCCCCTGCCTCCACGCCCCCCCCCCCCCCCCCCCAAATCAACCAACCAACGCTGATGCATGCGCCCATCGCGCCTCCACATCAGATGCCGTCTACGCCCGCCCCTGGACGCAATTCAGGTAGAAGACTATGACCCGGTATCGCCCGCTCGCCGCAGACGAGAAGGTCAAGACCTGATGCGCTGAGACGTTCCTTCAAAAAACTTCAATGGGAAGGGGTCGTGGAGAGGATGGACGGATCTGAGCCCTATCCCTCACAGTGCATCACCACCATCAAGCTTTGTCCGAGCTCGCTGCCATCTCACTCCAGGTTCGATGCAACGCGAATGCCCATCAGGAGCGCCATCTCACTCCTTGTTTTGGTGAGGTTGGCACCCCTCGTTCCTCATGCTCCGCTTCTTCTCCACCGATCCTGAACCTCGGAAACCTGCTACTCATCAGCATTATCGTGCTATTCTATTTTGAGCAACAGGACAAATTGCAAGGAGGGGGAGAGCTAGGGCAATTTTACCCATTATTATTCTTCCGGCATGTTTCAAGGTGGCTTCTTTAGCAATGGAAGACACGAAAGACTGGACGCACAGAGAAGGTCAACTGATCTGAAACAATGGTAAATAGCCTGCTGACAATGTACTGTTTGACCAGTTCCACTTGTATTTAGGTTTCTTTATTGATACAACAAACAACACAAGTAAAAGAAGATACATGCTAATGAAGATGACTTAATGGATTCCAGTTTAGCGACAAATGTGTTTCTGCTTTGTCGCTTGCCAAAGACTAGAGAACATGGAAGTTTTACTTAGCAACAATCACGACTTCACGTGATGAAGATATTTTTATTAATGTGTTTGTATATTTATCTGTTGCAGATTCAAGCTCGGTAGAAGCCACATCTGTTCTATGGAAAGGATGTGACAAGAGCTGCCAAAAAGGGCTCAAGGAAGACCCTCGTGTTTCTCTACCAATGATCGAGCTAGAACTGAAGTTATCATTCTCTTTGCCCCACAAGGGAGCTTGCCATCCAGGTACATTTACCTAGAGAAATCATGTCAAGATTTCTATGATATGTGTTTGCATAACTATTTCTATTGTAAACCCGTTTCTTATCGCACATCCATTGGTTCATATGTTAGATAATAAATCCGTGACTTGCCCATTCTATACATGTATAAATAAAATACATTAAACTCTTGGTTCGAGCTTCTTTCCATGTTCAAAAATAGGGTTTTACAAAAATTTACTCAACTTCAGATCACGAGAATACATTAAGTGTAAGATAGTTCAGACAACATGCAAAATTACTCTCGTATATTGTGCCTTGCCGTAGTTGTTTGCTGCAAGGAGATGCCTACTGCCAAGATAATGGATCGGACTGTTTAAGAGATATTTGTGTACTTGTAGCTGGATAGAGATCATTGATCGGACTGTTTAAGAGAAACAAAATCAAAATTTGGTTGACAATGTTAGTGGCTTTGCAAAGTCTTTTTATGTCCGACTATTGATATACTTCACAGAAATAATTGAAAAACATTTGAGCGATCATTTTTTTGAATATTACCAGAAAAGAATTGTAGACAGAATAGCTTACCTAAGATGGACCCATCAAGCTTCTTGGTAAGTGATGAAATATATTATTGGTTCTGCTTTGGGATAACAATATTAGATTCATGTTCCAACATGATAGGTTTTGCTGCCTCGACAGTTTGTGAACCAATCGATGCCCGCTTATTTTCAGTCTGTAATATATTCGGATCTATAAAAGACTAACCATATCTCTTTTACCTCACAATAATATTGCACTGTCTATATTTCTTTTATAAAGTTTTGTTGTTTATAAGACTGCTGAGAGATGGAGCAGGGATAAGACGGGGACAAGAGACTTTACTTCCCTGAGCCATGATTGGTTTGTCTTAGCACATAAATACTTATTAGTCAAATTTTCAGTTTCTAGAAGTAGTTGTTTGTGTAACCTCCAAGTAGGTTGGGTCTTATTATCGTTCGTGCTTCCTCTGTCCCAAAATAATTCTTATTGTGATGGATGTATCTAGATGCATTTTAGTGCTAGATACATTCACTTTAATTCATTTCACCGACAATCATTTTAAGACTGAGGGAGTGTAATATTATTACCTATGAATTTTCACCGACAATTATTGTAAGACTACGCCTACGAAATCTTCGTCTCCATTGCCTCCTCCGACACCGCCGATTCTGAAGCCATCGACGAGGAGATAACCTGCGTCCGCGCCATCGTGGATTCCACCGAGAGGATCAGATACTGGTCCCCATTACCGATATGGTGGGCTCAATGTTGTCTCTCATTACCGATATGGTGAGCCAGTCATGATGCACATCTCAAACCCCACCCCTGGAATATACCTATCCCTAACCACACCTTATCTGAAACTCGGTATTGATCTTCTATTTACAACTAATTTAGGTATTTCTGTTAGGACACCGGCTAGAGCAGGAGGAAATAGATGTCACGATCTTAGAAGCTGAGCTGCGGCCCCCTTAGGAGCAGAGCTACGGTCCCGGAAGCAGATGGGGAAGCAGGCAACAACGCCCTATCACCGTTGTGTTCTCATGCTGCACCGCCATACCACCCACGTTTTTTATTTTACTCATATTGATTCTATTGTACGGGTGAACGACCTTTCAGGTTCAGATTTGGCAAGCAGGAGCAGAGCTGCTGTGCTGGAAGTGATTTAATGCGATGAAGGACTGAATCTAGACACTTCGTTTGAGGTAAAATAGGTAAATCATGAAATAATTCAGCTAGGAACCAGCATTATCTTCCTTGCAGTTCTCAGCTGATGGGCATTCAACTAGGAACAACCTTAAATTGGTCGTTATGTGCCTCTACTCTGTAGCCATCGGTATGTTGTAAATGCAGTTTCTAATATTGTCTTTGCTTCCTGTACCAGTTCCGAGCAAGTCTGCACGTTCAAGAAACAACCTCCATGTAGGTTCTTTGTCTTTGATATCCACTCCATGTTCAGGTTCTGGTCTCAAGGTTCCGAGCAAATCGTTTCCCTCTGCATTTACAAGAACTTTGATAGGTAAATGTGATTCTCGAATTTAAATCGTGACATTCAAATAGTTGGTCTTTTCTTTTGATATGCTTTCTCATATGTTCGCAGACTCAGGAAGATGACACAGGATGGTCGAGCAGAGTGGAACGACATGTCCAGTGCGAGGCTTATGGCCGGGCGAGCTATAATAGGAAAAGGAGAGCATGTCTCTTATGAGGGGCCTAAAATAGGAAAAGGAGATCATGTATCTTATGGGTGACTAAAAGTGAAATGAAAAATTTATTGTATGATATTGGAGACGGGGAGGCTTGAGGAAGATGTGGTTGCAAAGCACGCTAGATATGCATAACTGAAACCGATGATCTTTTCACAACTGTCTAGAAAAAATCTATATATGTTCCTCTGTATCAACTTGGTACGAGAGGAGGCATTAGAAAAGTGTTGATTTTTTATGATCTTCTCCATTCTTTACTGTGTCGCGCTTGATAGTTGATAAAAAATGTGCAAGCTAACACATGGACGCTAGAGCGTGCATAGATGGGCTTTGTGATGACGCGAGATTTTAGGTGATGTGCGTTGGTCTGAGCTGAGAGTACATGTACCTTATCATGGCCACCCCTTTATCAAGCTTGCAGGTCTAGCTGTTAATAGTTTTACCCTGAGTGGAGATTTCAACCACAAAAATATCCGTGGATGGTTTTGCCCTGGGCGGGGATGTAAGAGAAGCCATTGCAATTGTCATTGCAATCAAAACCCTTAGATAAGTTGTGAGTACAATGTTCTGATTGCCACTTGTAGCTTTTCTTTACTATTTACATTATTATTTCTTTTGTTCCGTAGCAACGCACGGGCAACCAACTAGTTAACAAAAACAAAGGTACGAGAAGGTTCCGTCTTCTCCACACAAAAGGATACGTCAATCCTTCGTCCCACTCCATGCCTTTTTTTCCCACACGCGTACATTAATTGCGTACATGCAGAATAAATCAGCGAGCCACGTCAAGTTGCCAGACAACAAATAATTGTCATTAATTACATACCAAAATTGTCATATAAAACTGTCACACACGATCCATACAAGGAGGAAAAATCAGCCATATACATGGTCGAGTCATTATTACGCCAGCGAGCCTTACAAGGAGAACAAATCAGTCAACGAATTGAGACATTTATTGCATACCAAAACTGTCATACACGAGCCATACATGGAGAAGAAATCAGCCAGCGATTCAGCAGTCATCGAGCAATCAACGGCGAGCAAGTAATGAGCATCAAGTAGTAATCAGTATATAAGGTACCTCCACGACGTCTCTAGAAGAGCATCAAGTAATCAGCGCGCCCAACATCGACGCTGCCTCCATGGCTTCTCAATACCCCATCTCGAAGAGGGTGATGGCACCAATGACGGAGCCGGAACTAGCTCCTCCCTTCGAGCTAGCTCCGATCAACATGTAACCTGGATGACCAACCTGCATTAGTTTCTAATTCGTTGGTTTCTAATTTGTTGGTTTCTTTCGTCATTAGTTTCTAACTCATTATTTTTATTCATTGTAGAACTCCAACATTCGATGAGGTAAACTGTGACCACGTCCACCTTCGTTTCCCCTGGGAGATAATGGCCAAGGTTTTGCGCACTCGCATAAAATAGACGACCAATGGAAGGTTCCTCTACCTTATACTATGTAACGTCAAGATAAAGCAGTTCCTCTACCTTATATTCTCCATTTATCTTTAGTGGTCCATGGACATGTTCACATTCTTACATAGGCTACAGGTGGTACTCATATGCTACTCCTATGTTGGAGCGTAGAATTCATGTATAACATCAAGATATTAGAAGAATGTTACCTTGACTTCTCTTCCACGGGCTTCCCCACAAAATCCCTCTGCTATCAATTTGAAGCTTATCTCACCAACCCATGATGATGCTGCGATTTTTCATACTATCTGCATGTAGAAGGATTCTGCTGGGTTGTCATTCACGTATGTGTCATCGGTAAACTTCCGTAACTGTAACGGCTGCAACTGAACACATTTCTGGATCAACATTCAACGGACGACCACCAACGTCCATGCTACTGAGTTTCTCCCCATTATCGATGCTTCGTTTTACATCAACCTTCTGAAAAAGTGATTACAAAACTCAGCCTTTACATGACACAAACATGAAGTTTACCAACTTTCAAATCCATAAGATCTCCCCAGTTTACATGATACAATGCTCACGTATGCAATGTTCGACAACCTACAATCTGAGGGGTCGCTTTTATTAAGAAATTTGCGATATCTTTTTTCGGCAATGATATATTAGCAAGCTTATGATTATGTCATGCGCTGATGAATTGGTACAAAAAATAACTAAACTGAGCCTTTACTTGGTGAACGCAATATTAAATTTAATCATAGGTATGAAAAGAGGGAAATAAATTAACGGCAATTCTTCTCTATAAGATTTCCTTAAAAACCATGAGAAATAAACGCATGTTAAGTGGGTAATGTATACTTAACGTAACATATCACCTCCTTAAAAACTGGTGGAAGATTTTCCTAGCTCGCCTTCTAAAAAACCAATAGATGGTAACATCACGCAAATCACTCTTGGACCCGCGATAACTTTCCTAACTCTCACGCCTCTGGTTTTTAGTCACCAGACAACCAGTCTGTCCGCACCATCCCCTAGCCCACAAATCTCTCTACACCTCCGAGCCAATCAGCACGGCGAGCACACCACAACAGACAATTTGGTGAGCACGTCGACGGATCGATTTGTTCTCGGGTAAGTAATCGGGTAAGTGATAAATCATCCATGTTTACCATCAAAAAAAATGAAAATCAGTCTTAGAGAGTAGAAGTCATACCGACTAGGCTATAGCACTTGCGGGTGAAGACGCCGGTTCCGCTCCACGTCGTGCGGCCGTCACCGCTGTTGTACGCTGAATCCAGCCAATCAGAACGCGGTGGCGAGACAGGGGCCGGGACTACGCGGGCAGGGATAGGCTTCTGTGTGGATTGACGAGGCGTGGAGAGGCACGTAGGTAGGTTGAACGAGGAAGACGGGAATCTGGTGGCCGTCGAAGAGGCGGCCCGCTTGGGCGGATGCAGCAGCCCCGCACAGGCTCCGTCGGGCGGGAAGAGGAGGATGTGGCGCGGGCGTGCACTGGTATGAGCCGGTCACCTCGACGGCTGCGGGTTTGCAGATCGCGACGGCGGCCCGGGTGGAGGCAGGCGGAGAGGAGGAGGAGGAGGGAGTACGGAGGTATGCTCGGAGCAGATCTTGGAGGCAGACAGGGCCGACGGCCCGTGCCGAGGGGGGGTCGCTGGGTGAGTAGCGATGTGTGGCTCCTGTAGTCGTGTAGTCCTGCTGTGGCCCGAGCAGCGTTGTGTTTTTTTTTTACTCTCCTGTAGTCGTGTGTGTGTCTGCTACATAATTAATCTGTGAAAAAATACAAAGCACAAAGCACTATGTGTGGCTCGTGTAGTTGCAGTAGCTGTCAAAAAAAGAAAGATAATATTTACAGCGTACTCCACGAGTAGTTCTTTGACAGCTACTACCTGAGTAGCTCTTTGAGTCCAACATAAATTGCTCTTTGAGATAGACTATGCATGTTTAAAATTGGAGCAAACTGCTTGAAAAAGGATAGTTTTTTAGACCGGCGTGCAGCTCACATGAGGAATGAGCTCATAAGTAAGACGGTCGGCTCCATTTGTTCCTCTGACGTAAGGTAGAGTGTAAATAGTACCAAATGATAATTTTAGAACATAGTACATCATCTAATTATAGCTAAGTTAGCGTACCGGTAGGCAAGTAGATGATATTTCGTGGTTTTCTATAGCAAGAATTAAAAATGGGGTACTATGTATGTGTTGTTTTATGGATTTTTTTTGTAAGACATTAAATTGTGAACTTTTAATTCTAGAGTCTGCCGCGCGATTGAATTAAGAAAATTCTACTATGTTTCCATGCAGATGGCGCGACTCAACTTCACTGTGATAATCATGTGTTACGAAGTCATACATATTGCGGAGATACACATGAGCATGGTGTGATGTGATACATAATATTTTCTGTTGTATGATTAAACAATGCACTTCAACATAGATTTTTTTTCCTGTAATATGTTCCCTTGGAGAACAAATATACTGCCTCCATTATTTTTGAAATAATTTTGGTTTTTAGTTTTGGTTAACCATTATTATCCTTTCATGAGTAATTGTCTCAATGTTATCACGACACGAATGTACATACGATGGACTTACGGCCATAAATTATTTATATCCCGTAGCAACGCACGGGCATTTTACTAGTAATACAAAATTTACTCCGAGGATTTGTCTCATAAACCAGCTATTTGTGGTTCCTGTTATTAGTCACTAGCAAAGTGTCCGTGCATTGCTATGGACTAATCATTATTGAAAAATTGAGACCTCTACAAGTGCATGAATAAAAAACTCACATAAACAAGACGGAATACACATCAGTTCATCACAAGGCTGCCATCTATCTATTTCAGTCTAGCATAGCAGGTAGATGAGCCTCACGCCAGCCAGTTGTGATGGTCCTTGTCAACTTGAACGATGTACTCTCTCCGTTCATAAATAGGATGACTTTCATTTATCCAAAAGTGGATATATCTAGACGCTAAAACATATCTACATACATCTATTTTGGGACAAATAAAAGTTATCTATTTATGAACGGAGGGAGTACTACTCTACTGCAAAGCTGCGCAGCAGTACCATGTCGCCACGGTGACTTCCCCGGAAGGAGGTCCCTCCTCACCTCAACCTCAACCTTCGTCTCACCAGCTCATTCCAACACACTCATCTCTCTCCCTTTGATCACGCAGCCTCACCAGATCCAACCATCCACGACAATGAGCGCCACAAGCTCAAGGTGCGCGCAAAAGGGCCCATGACTCTGCTGCAAAGCTGCCCCGTAGCCGCCGCATCGCGCAAGACCAAGAGGCCAACTTCCTCGACATGATGTCTAAAGCCGTCTGTGCCAAGGCCAAGCGCTTCGACCTGTCCGGCGCATCCACCGCCCTTCAGGCTACACTCAAGGCCAAAGGCCATGTCGACGACCCGGAAACTCTGGCTTCCTCCGTGCCGCTTCTCCATGCGGTCGCTCTGCAGTGCGGTCGGAGGCTGGCGCCATCGGTTCCACACCGTTGACCGAAAGCTCCCCACGAGCGCACACCTGCATCAGCAAACGCATGCCGCGTCTCCACGCCACCATTTTGACCCAGTGCACCTCATGCGATACCTGTGTGGCTACGTCCAAATCTGTCTCATTGATGTCTACTCCTCGGTTTCAAAATAGATGACTTCTATTTGTCCATACATGCATGTGTCTAGATACATGCATGTATGGACAAATAGAAGTCATCTATTTTAGAACCGAGGAGTATCTCACTAGAAGATACACCCTTTGTTTTCATGTGTATCCCGAAACGTCGGTTTAAACTTGTACCGTTACCTTAATCTAATGTTGATGCCTTTTATTTACTCGGTGCCTACTTCACTGCCTGTTTTCCATGACGTGTACAACTTTCTGCTTTGCCTCGTGGGCTTGGAGACACCCTAAAACGCGACCAGGTTCTCGCTGAGCTAATCACGCTTAAACCATCTCTTCTCTATCTTCAAGAAACAAAATTACAAGACACCACAGGCCAAAAATCTTGCTCCCGCGCTCAATCAACGAATTCCATTTCAAGTCGGCTGACCTGCTGGAGGCATTATCACCGCTGCCTCACCCTCATCTTTCTCGCTCGTGTCGTCTACTACTCAAACCTACTCCTTGTCGACCACGGTAAAAATCCACGCTAACAACTCGCTCTTCCAGGTTACCAATGTGTATGCTTCCACTGGCCATTCTCTCAAACAAAATTTCCTCCAAGAACTCCGTCACTCCACTCCCACTCCTGGGTACTCCGTGGATGATTCTGAGCGACTTCAACCTCATGCGACAATGATGCTTTCCGCCAAAGCGAAGCTGATGTTTTCAACGAATCTATCCACGATCTAGCCCTAATCGATCTCACCCTCCTCAGGATGCAGGCGAACACGGATGTCCGTCGGTCCGCTTCATCCGTGCCGCTAGGAAGCCTATGAGCGACATAGCATCACATCAGCCCCAGAGGGTTGTCGCAGTTGCGCTCATGGTCTTTCAGCCGCTGGCCAGTCAATCAGTCAAGATGCTCTGTCGATCCGTCGCCAAACCGCCAAGATGCGCAAGACGCCTCCAGCCATGGCACCGCCGTGTCTGACGCCCAGCCGACAACCACGCCGTCCTACAACCTTCAGATCAAAGCCCTGCTCTGAGCCACACTGCTGCCAGATACAGCGGCCATGCGAGGCAATCCCCGAGCGCGAGTAGTGAATAGGAGTGGCCGCTGGCCCGCACGAGTAGAGCTCGGCACCACACGCCACACACTGACGGCGACAGTGGAGGAGGAGTGGGAGGAGGACGGCGCGGGGCAGTCGCCCTGGTCGCTGCGGGGAGGACGCGAAGCGAAGGTTTCTTTTTTATTTTATGTTCTTTTTTCCGCGGATCGATAACACAGGTAGCGCTTAGGGTCTGCTCCTAAAAAAAGTTAGCTTCATAATAATAGCGTCGACGGTTAGTCCGTGTATTCCGCCGGCCCGAGCGGACAGCAAATTTTGCGGAAGCGGAAGCCGCTAAGGGCATGTACAATGGTTGATAGAACGTCTTATCTTAATTTTTTAGATAAGACTAAAAAACATGATGTACAATGAATTATCTCTTAGTCTTTTCTAGATTCGCTAAAAAAAAGTGGTGAGACAATTGTTGCT
Organism: Alopecurus myosuroides; assembly: GCA_028641055.1. Classification (NCBI taxonomy): domain Eukaryota; kingdom Viridiplantae; phylum Streptophyta; class Magnoliopsida; order Poales; family Poaceae; genus Alopecurus; species Alopecurus myosuroides. The sequence continues at coordinate 20,432 of JAPCYS010000680.1, forward strand.
AAGAGGTCATATCTTAATTAAGAGAAGGCAAACCTCTTTTTTTCATTTCTCTCTCCAACTCAATAATTATCCGACGTGGCATACCTAAAATAGCACCATTGTACGTGCCCTAATCTTGTGATTAGCCTACGCGGTAGGGTTGCAAGCGGCGTCCCGCTTCGTCCCGCATAAGTGGTCACTTTAGTTCATAATTAGCCAATCCTAAAAAAAAAACTAACACTGCGTTCATGCTATGGTGTTGCCCGCATCCCGCCCCGCTTGACACCCTACTACGCGGTTAGGTCATCTCCAGCGGGGCTGCTTAAATGCGGACCAATTTGGTCCGCATTTTGTCTGTTTGAGCAGCCGTCCGCTGTCCTCGGACACGGCCCGGACCAGGTGCCCCCAGTGGGGCTGCTCATACCAAAAGAGGACATTGCATAGATTTAGTAGGGCCCATAGGGGCCCATAGATTTACAACCTAAAAAAATAAAAAACAGGAAAATAAACGTCTAGCTAGGGCTAGACGGCCACTGGCCAGTGGCATGGCGGCGGCCGGAGTTGGCCCCGGAGCTCCTAGTCATCTAGGATGACGTAGTCCGGGGTCTCGGGGGCGAGGTGGGGTGGCAGTGGGGCGGTCCTTGCCCCCTGCGGCGTTGGTGGCTGGGTGGCCGGCGGCGGCGTGCCCGGCTGGGGCGGAGGCAGTAGTTCCTCCGGTGGTGGCGCCTGCCACGCCCAGTGCATGCCCACAAGGGGCTGGAACCAGGCCGGCACCGGCGCGTGTTCATCGCGCCCGTCGTCGTCTACCTCCTCGCCGTAGGGGTAGACGTCCACCTCCTGGGCGTGGATGGCCGCCACGGCCTCGTCCACAGCCCGCGCGCCGGCTGCGCGGGCCTCAGCCTCCTCCGCCGCCTGCTGGGCGGCCACCGCCGCGAGGGCGTCCGCCAGCGCGCGGTCCTCCGCCGCGGCCGCTGCTTCCGCCTCCCTCTTGGAGGCCTCGATGGCCATGGCCAGCTGGAGCTCCTCGTCGGACTCGGCCATGGGGACGTCCTGGTCGTCCTCCTCCTGCGGAGGGTCCTCCGGTTCGTCCTTGACGACCGGGGCGGGGCCGCCAATGCGGAGCGGGCGTTGGGGGGCCGGTGGAGGGGCGGCGCCACGCCTCGCCTGGCGTGGAGGTGACGGCGGCGGCATCTGGGCCTCCCCGCGGGCGCGGCGCGCACCGAAGTACGACCTGCGGCGCAGGTCGTGCTCGTCGGTGAACCACGTGTCCCAATGGGGACTGTTCACCGCGAACGCCGGGTGAGCGCGCAGGTCCGGCGGTAGCTCGTCGCGCCGGCGGTGGATCTCCACCTCCCGCGCCGCGCCGGACCGCGGTACCGGCGGCACAGGGATCCTGTCTCTGTTCAGATGCCACCCATCGGGGAGGTGGACATCTGGCCATGGCACTGGGATCGCCTGATCCCAGTACCATTGGCAGCGCGCCTTGTTGAGGTACGGACGGTCCCGCACCCTGGCGGGCACCAGGCGGAATGGGGCCGCCGGGCCCTAAGAAGAAGGAGGGGGAGAGGTCGGCGGCGTGCGCACCTGCTCGGCTTGGGCGCGCTGGGCGCGGGTGAGAGGTGGCGGAGGAGGGAGCGGGGGAGAGGGCGAGGGCGCGCGGCGGCGGCGTGATCCGTCGGCCTCGTGGTCGTTCTTTCCGCGGCCCCAGTTGAGCCAGCTGCGGCCCATGGCCGGCGGCGAGGAAGCCGAGGGGAGGAGGCGGTGGTGACTACGAGGGCAGTGATGGTGGTGGTGTCTGCGAGGAGGCGGTGCGCGTGGGGAGGGACGCGTGGCCGCGGGTCCCATTTAAATAGGACCCCGTGGGTAGCCGAGCCGTCGCCGCGGTCACTGGCCGGCGGGCCACCCCCTTTGACCGAAAAGGGACACGACCGAGCGCGCGCGTCCGTTTCGTGTCCGCGGGCTGCTCAAATCTGACCCAAATTTGGTCAGGATTTGAGCATCCGCGGACTGAAAAGGGACCGGGCCGTGGGTTGAGCAGCCCCGCTGGGGCTGATTTTGGCCCAGGCTGCTCAAAACGGACCAGTCCGGGGCAAATGAGCAGCCCTGCTGGAGATGTCCTTAAGGCGGATGAAGCGGACGCGTCCGCAGCCCGTTCGCTTGCATTCTGACACCCTCCTCGGCCGAAGGTACACCTGGTGCTGGATACGCAGACGTATGGAGTCCTCGATGCGTCCATCCTTTCCGTGGGACGCATCTATCATCCCCACCGTCAGGTGGGTCCCGGCCACCGTCTAGCATCTTCATCTCACTTTGGCGACGGCCGGGTGGCAGGGCAGAATATGCCGCGGCCGATCCGTGCTCACCTAGCGTGCGCCTGCGGTTGCGGCCCACGCTCACAGGCCCGCTGACACTGGGTCCGGCTAATCCTCAAGGGCCCACCAGAGACCGGCTGGAAGTCGCCGCGGAGGCAAAGCTGCCAAGCAACATCACCCGTCCGATGGGAAATTGACGGTCGCGATCGAACCCGTTGCTTCTCCCACCCCCTTCCAGTCCGGCCGGTTGACCGAGCGGTGGAGGGAAACCACCACGTACGGCAGCATTTTAATACTCCCCCCGTTGCTCCCATGGCCGCCGCACCGCGAGCGCGAGCCCGGCGGCACCACCATGCTCGGCGCCGACTTCCGGACGCGGCTCCGCGTGCTCCGCCGCCATCTCCGCCTCCGCGGACGCCGGCGCCGCTCGCTGTCCCGTCGGGGCGGCGGCTCGGCGGCAGAGGAGGAGAAGGGGACGCGCGAGCCGGTGCTGCTCGTGTCCGGGATGGGCGGGTCGGTGCTGCACGCTCGCCGGCGGTCCGACCCCAAGTTCGACCACCGCGCCTGGGTGCGCATCCTCCTCGCCGACCGCGACTTCAAGAAGTACCTCTGGTCGCTCTACAACGCCGACACCGGTGGGTCGGCTTGTCCGTGCTCTTCGGGTGTTCGATGAAACGTCTCGGCGGCTGTTTGACGCGTGTTCGATCGGGTGGTTTCTGGCGCAGGGTACGTGGAGTCGCTGGACGACGACGTGGAGATCGTGGTGCCGGAAGACGACCATGGCCTGTTCGCCATCGACATTCTCGATCCTTCCTGGGTGAGTGAGCTTCTCGGTGCTAGTTCACTGAATCGAACTGAAAAACTGATCTTGCCTTTCGTATGCTTTCCGCAAATGGTGCATTGGTGACGGGGGTTAGTTTTTGCCCCTTTCCTTGAGCTTGGCCCGTGGGAGCATTTTTGTGGTGGGTGTTCTTGAGACACTGGGGTCTGGGTGTCTGTTAATTGGGGAAAATGGGAGAAGACGGAATGGACAAATAGAGATAGAGGAACAGGTGATGGTTATTGGTGCCGTATGAAAAAACTCTTTGCCCTTTGACTTGCTAGTGCTCTAGGAGAATGGATAACTGGATAGGGACAGGCCTTTGGTTCATGTGGACTGTAAATTGCATTTAGGTTGCGGACAGGTAAGGAACACAAGACTGGATTTATGTGGACACTGGTTTCTTACCGCAGACAGGACAAAAAAAACACCGAGCCTGAGCTAATATAGTCCATCAGTCCATCAAATTTATGTTTTCATGTTCTTAAATTTAAGGCATGAAGCATCCTTTGGCCCATGAAGTGTTCAAGCAAATTTCCCAAAGAAAGCACATAACCTTGCAGTATATGAGGAATTAGGGGGCTAAAATTGGTTTCTGGTGTAATGGTACCTATGAATGGAGCTTTGAGACGATGGGGTTCGAACCCAATGCTTCATGAAGTCGGGACCATAAGTTCTGTGCCCTCTCCCTTCCTCAAATTTAATGGCACATGTTCATGCAATGGAGGAGACTAAAATTGTGGGAGCTGCCAAGCCTAGAAGTTCACAGTTAACTCTTGTGTCTTGCAGTTCGGGCGTGGTTACCTAAAATATTCATCGTAGTTTACGATAAGCAAATGATGTTTGTGAACATAATTATTTGTGCGTTCTTTTTGAAACTTTATCTGCCTTTGCCTTTACATTCTATTTATTGTTTTGCTTTTGAAGCAAACAATTTAACATTCATACACCTGGGGATTACTGCTTCAATGGTTAAGACTTATGGACATCATGCCACAATGTTAATGAAGTTTTATGTTGAATCATGTAAACTGTTTAATATTTCGGAATCGCTTAGGAAGTTCTCTCACATATTACGTAGTGATAACAAAACCGAAAACCCCATTCACAATTTCTAGGAATAAATTTCAGGTCATAACACCTTGTCTGTTGAAACAAATTAGCACAGTGTCACTAATGAATGGTATGCTCACTTTCAAGTGCCATAAGGCCTCTTAATCTCAAAGGATTTCTGCTCTGTGTAGATCTTTGTTTCTTTTTTTTTGGCAATTCATGTTTTCCTCCTTTACACGCCTTGCCCTCTTGTGAATAATTGTTGCTCCAAATTTTTTTATGCATTCATGTAAATGATCATGGCCCCAAAAGAAATGATAGGTGAAGAAGTCACGAATATGTAAGCTGAAAAATACCATAAGATTGGCTTGGGACTCCTCCATAATCCCTGTCATCTTGTCAAAAGAGAAATAGCAGGATATATTTGAACATGAAGGTAATAGTTGTGCGATTGTTACCAGAAGCGAACCCTGGTGCCGGACTCACTATGTGTGGAATGGGTAGCTCTGACTGTGCTCTCATTCCCACTGCTCTTGACCTCTCTTTCTTCCTCTTCCTAGCTTGCTTTTGAGATCTCACATCAAATATGCGCACACATACATTTGGTTTCTATGCCAAAGCAACTGA